>ML416038.1:73205-153485 GCA_005239525.1 Nicotiana knightiana | reverse complement strand
TTGGTTCTCAAGGTAAATGAAAGATTTAAATAAAAATGGAAGGCCTCCACAGAAGAAAAGGTATGAGAGCGGTGTCGTCAACCCTTCATCAAATAATGAAGTTTCCAACGAAGGACGGAGTAAAAATAGTGTACGGGGAACAGCATGCGGCAAGAGAGATGTTCACTGTGCACGGCGTGGCACCGAAATCGACGCCTTCTACATCGAAGGGGCCAAAAGACAAGCAAACAGCCAAGTAGCAACCACAACCTACATTCTCAGCTGAACCCGAATAAGTGAATAAAGGACCGTGTCGCGTCCTCGGATATAGAAATTGAAACACATCGAGACTCAAACGCTATCATTGCCAAGGTAAAACCATCTCCTTTTTCATTAATGTTTTATACTAACCTATTACAAGTGTTCGATTGAGATGAATCGAAGCACCCTCCAGCTCGAAGACCTTAGGTTTTAAAGCATGCGTTGCACTCTTTATTCCTTAGATCGGATTTTATCCCAAATTGGTTTTACCAACGAGGTTTTTAATGAGACAACATCCATATGATACCTAAGGAGAACTCATCAAGTATTCAAGGTTTCTCTTCGATCAACCTCAAATACTGGAGGGCATCCCCCCGGGAGGTCACCTCCTCAAAGAAGTTGAAATATGCCAAAGAGGTTCTCGACAGGAGAATGTTTTATCGGACCAAACGGTCGAATGAACCGTGTCCGCGTAGAATAATTAAAATCTCGATGGAGAAAACATGTAAGCTTGTATAAAGTAATAGAAGGAGTATATTTTATCATCAAAATGCTTTATGCTTCAAATAATTCTTCCACTTTCACAAGAAACGGCTTCAGGGCCAAAAACTCCCAAACACTCGGGGACTGTCGTCAATAGTCATCTCACCGAGCCATTTAAACTCGAATCTGTAAGCCCTCAATGAGGCAACCTCGAGCTCGTAATCCCTCAACGAGGCAACATCAAATTCGTAATCCCTCAACGAGGCAACCTCGAGCTCGTAATCCCTCAACGAGGCAACATGGAATCTGTAAGACCTCAACGAGGCATGCCCAAATTCATAAGACCTTAAAAAAGGCATAACCCCGATATTAAGGCCAAGGCTATATATTCGAACTTGTAAGACACCTAAAAAGGCATTCCCTCGATATAGACGCTGAGGCTATCTCACCCGGGGACTAAAAGGCTACGGCCAAACATAAAGACTACGGTCATATTAAAAGGCTCCGGCAAAACTAACGCGGCTCGGAGACGTCTGACTGCCGCCATAAAACTACATGTCTTCCAATACTTCGAAAAGAACCAGTTAATCAGGCTACCCTCGGCATACACAAAGGAGCTTCTATCATATCAACTCCTAACAATGAAAAGGCTTCGAAACAATCAACCTTCAATGAAAAGGCTTCGAAAATTCAGACTTCGAGCAAAACCTCCTGAGGTGCTCATTTATCATCACATATCGACTCATAATCGAGGTTCTTGACGAGCCGTCGAAGATTCGAACGAACACAAAAAGTTCAAAAGTCTTTAGCCAAAACGAGGGAAACTATAGCTATATTAGAGGTCGCATCGACCCGATCTAAAAAGAGCCTAAGGGCCAGCCTAAAGAGCCTCAGGGCCTATCTAAAAAGAGCCTAAGGGCCAATGCGTAAGAGCCTAAGGGCAAGCCTAAGGGCCAATGCATAAGAGCCTAGGGGCCAGCCTAAAGAGCCTCAGGGCTGATCTAAAAAACCTAAGGGTCGATGAGCTCGAGTCAAAACTTGACTCGAGGACTGAGCCCTAGATGGTTAACTATCAACTATTACCGATTGCTCATCAAGCACAAAACCCCAAGGGTTCCATTTCGAAGTCCAACTCATCAGACTAATTATTGGGAAGCATCGAAATTCAAAACTCGAGCAAAGACACAAGCAAGTGGAAAAACCAAAGAGTTTTTTATATATAATACAATAATACATTTAATGCTCTCACAGAAAGCCCTATACAAAGAATCAGAAAGAAAAAAACCTAATCTACTCTCGGGGACTTAGTTTTCTCCCTCGCGGACTGTGCCTTCATCAGCTCCCTCGGGACCAGCTCCCTCACCAGCCTCTTCCTCATTGTCTTCAGCATCGGAACGAGGAACTTGGCATCGAACTCATCCACCTTTGTCTGCTCTATCTCCTCCGAGATATCAAAGCCCCTAGCATGGATCTCCTCGAGGGTTTCCCTCCGAGATCTACATCGGGCATATTCATTGCTTCTACTCTCTCAATCGGAAGCCCCCCTCAACTTCATACGAGCTTCAGCAGTATCTTTCAGATAGATGGCCACCTTCTTATCGGCTTTTGATCGAACCTCTTCGGCTTCGGCTCGAGCGTCCACGACCCCGGCCTTCATCCTCAAAAGATCCATTTCAAGCTAAGAAATCTTGCTCGTCTGAACCGAGTTGCTATCTCGAGCATTAAAAAGTTGTATCTCGAGGGCAGAGGCCTTAGCCAAAGCATTCCTTTTGGCCGCAATATGAGCATTTATCTGTGCCTTCAGTTTGTTGCATTCAGAATTGACCTGGCCGACATCGCCCTAAAGGCGTTTCAGCGCCTCCGTATTTCTCTACAACTGAGATACCGAAACATTAGCTTTCGAAGATGGAAATGGAAGCCTGTATTCCCTCAAAATAAAGGTTACATGTTTCTTGAGGTTTCTCTCATAGTCATGGATTCAAGTCAACTCTGATCGAAAGTGTATCAGCTTTCTTGCCCTCTTGTCACACAGAATCTCGAGAGATTTCTCCCCGTACAAGGCTTTCCGCAACCTAGCCTCATAGTGAAGCTGCTCAAACTTGAGCTTGTCGAAGGCCTGTGGAAAAGAAGGTTTAGTTAAAAGGATAAAAATACGAAGATGAGAAGTCCAAAAGATCACCGAAACTCACCATAGAACAGAGCCGAAGAGCCTCCTCGAAAGTTGAGTGTGCGTCTACTGTTCTGGTCTCATCGGCCCTAGTTAAACCACCCTGGAAGGGGACGTGATCACTCAAGACTCTGGTTGATTTAGGCGGCCCCTAGCCCCGAACATCCCTCGAATTACCTTCGAAGGGAGAATGAAATGGTGGTAAAGGACCTTCACTCCTCCCCTATTGTGGAACCTCTCCCACGAGGCTAGAGTCCTCGGGCCCAGTAGGCTTAGAAGCCTCGGGAGGCCTCCTGGTTCGAGCGTCAATGTAGAACCATCCTCTCCAGGCGTATTGATATCCCCAGAATAACCGATGAATATAAGATCTTCCCAGTGGTTGCATCTTCTTTGTGCCTCGGGGCATGCTCCCCTTCACTATGAATATCCTCATCCCTCGAGGATCCCTTCCGCTTGTTATCCTTCCTCAGCTCCGAAACCGACGGTCTCTCCTCATCCCCGAAAGGGCACTGTCTCACTTCAAAGAATTCGCTGATGCCTGCAGATAAGAAGTTAATAAGCAAAAAGAGAAGTATTCCTTAAGAAAGGAACCACACAACACATACAATATGCAGTGTGGATTTTTATCCGAAAGAAAAGAAAGTATGTTATCCCTGCCATTTTCCTTGATGACATTCTATAAAATAAGGACCACAAAAAGAATCGAATTTCAATACTTCATGTAGGATTAGCAAAATATTTGTATAAATTTATTTAGATTGTACATAACATTTCAAAATATGTACTACGGACCAGATTTAACTTGCTCCTCTTTGGTTTTTATCTCATGTCTTTCTTCTTTCTCTTTTTTTATCTGGTTTTTTCTTTGTTTAAAATGTGCGATAAACTATAATTTTGATTATTTGCATCAAGCTTCCTGTGTTCTACAACTCATCATATTTAGAAGCTAACTATAATATGTTTTAGTTGGTTCTCAAGGTAAATGAAAGATTTAAATAAAAATGGAAGGTCTCCACAGAAGAAAAGGTATGAGAGCGGTGTCGTCAACCCTTCATAAAATGATGAAGTTTCCAACGAACGACGGAGTAAAAATAGTGTACGGCGAGCAGCATGCGGCAAGTGAGATGTTCACGGTGCACGACGTGGCACCGGCATCGACGCTTTCTACATCGAAGGGTCCAAAAGACAAGCAAACAGCCAAGTAGCAACCACAACCTACATTCTGCACCCGAATAAGTGAATAAAGGACTGTGTCGCGTCCTTGGATATAGCAATTGAAACACATCAAGACTCAAACGCTATCAATTCCAAGGTACAACCCTCTCCTTTTTCATTTATGTTTTAAACTAACCTATTACAGGTGTTTGATTGAGATGAAGCGGAGCAGCCTCCAGCTCGAAGACCTTAGGTTTTAAAGCATGCGTTGCACTTTTTTTTCCTTAGATCGTATTTTATCCCAAATTGGTTTTACCAATGAGGTTTTTAATGAGACAACATCCATATGATACCTAAGGAGAACTCATCAAGTATTCAAGGTTTCTCTTCGATCAACCTCAAATACTGGAGGGCATCCCCCCGGCAGGTCACCTCCTCAAAGAAGTTGAAATATGCCAAAGAGGGTCTCGATAGGAGAATGTTGTATCGGACCAAACGGTCGAATGAACCGTGTCTGCGTAGAATAATCAAAATCTCGATGGCGAAAACATGTAAGCTTGTATAAAGTAATCGAAGGAGTATCTTTTATCATCAAAATGATTTATGCTTCAAATAAGTCTTCCACTTTCACGAGAAACGACTTCAGGGCCAAAAACTCCCAAACACTTGGGGACTGTCGTCAATAGTCATCTCACCGAGCCATTTAAACTCGAATCTGTAAGCCCTCAATGAGGCAACCTCGAGCTCGTAATCCCTCAACGAGGCAACATCAAATTCGTAAGCCCTCAACGAGGCAACCTCGAGCTCGTAATCCCTCAACGAGGCAACATGGAATCTGTAAGACCTCAACGAGGCATGGCCAAATTCATAAGACCTTAAAAAAGGCATAACCATGATATTAAGGTCAAGGCTATATATTCGAACTTGTAAGACACCTAAAAAGGCATACCCTCAATATAAACGCTGAGGCTATCTCACCCGGGGACTAAAAGGCTATGGCCAAACATAAAGACTACGGTTATATTAAAAAGCTCCGGCCAAACTAACGCGGTTCAGAGACGTCCGACTGCCGCCATAAAACTACATGCCAAATACTTCAAAAATACTTCGAAAAGAACCAGTTAATTAGGCTACCCTCGGCATAAGCAAAGGAGCTTCGATCATATCAACTCCAAACAATGAAAAGGCTTCGAAACAATCAGCCTTCAATGAAAAGGCTTCCAAAATTCAGCCTTCGAGCAAAACCTCCCGAGGTGCTCATTTATCGTCACATATCGACTCATAATCGAGGTTCTTGACGAGCCGTTGAAGAGTCGGACGAACACAAAAATTTCAAAATTCTTTAACCAAAACGAGGGAAAACTATAGCTATATTAGAGGTCGCATCGACCCGATCTAAAAAGAGCCTAAGGGTCAATGCATAAGAGCCTAAGATCCAGCCTAAAGAGCCTCAGGGCCTATCTAAAAAGAGCCTAAGGGCCAATGCGTAAGAGCCTAAGGGCCAGCCTAGAGAGCCTCAGGGACGATCTAAAAAAGAGCCTAAGGGCCAATGCATAAGAGCCTTAGGGACAGCCTAAAGAGCCTCAGGGCCGATCTAAAAAACCTAAGGGTCGATGAGCTCGAGTCAAAACTTGACTCGACGACTGAGCCTTAGACGGTTAACTATCAACTATTACCAATTTCTCATCAAGCACAAAACCCGAAGGGTTCCATTTCGAAGTCCAACACATCAGAATATTTATTGGCAAGCATCGAAATTTAAAACTCGAGCAAAGACACAAGAAAGTGGAAAAACCAAAGAGTTTTTTATATATAATACAATAATACATTTAATGCTCTCACGGAAAGCCCTATACAAAGAATCAGAAAGAAAAAACCTAATCTACTCTCGGGGACTTAGTTTTTCTCCCATCGGGGACTGTGCCTTCATCAGCTCCCTCGGGACCAGCTCCCTCACCAGCCTCTTCCTCATTGTCTTCAGCATCGGAAACGAGGAACTTGGTGTCGAACTGATCCGCCTTTGCCTGCTCTATCTCCTCCGAGAGATGAAAGCCCCTAGCATGGATCTCCTCGAGGGTTTCCCTCCGGGATCTACATCGGGCATATTCATTGCTTCTACTCTCTCGATCGGAAGCCCCCCTCAACTCCATACGAGCTTCAGCAGCATCTTTCAGATAGATGGCCACCTTCTTGTTGGCTTTTGATCGAACCTCTTCGGCTTTGGCTCGAGCGTCCACGACCTCGACCTTCATCCTCAAAAGATTCATTTCAAGCTTAGAAATCTTGCTCGTCTAAACCGAGTTGCTATCTCGAGCATTACAAATTTGTATCTCGAGGGCAGAGGCCTTAGCCAAAGCATTCCTTTTGGCCGCAATATGAGCATCTATCTGTGCCTTCAATTCGTTGCATTTAGAATTGACCTGGCCGACTTCGCCCCAAAGGCATTCCAGCACCTCCGTCTTTCTCTGCAACTGAGATACCGAAACATTAGCTTTCGAATATGGAAAAGGAAGCCTGTATTCCCTCAAAATAAAGGTTACCTGTTTCTCGAGGTTGCTTTCATAGTCATGGATTCAATTCAACTCTGACCGAAAGTGTATCAGCTCTCTTTCCCTCTTGTCACACATAAGCTTGAGAGATTTCTCCCCGTTCAAGGCTTTCCGCAACCTAACCTCACAGCGAAGCAACTCAGACTTGAGCTTGTTGAAGGCCTATGGAAAAGAAGGTTCAGTTAAAAAGATAAAAATACGAAGCTGAGAAGTCCGAAAGATCACCGAAGCTCACCATAGAACAGAGCCGAAGAGCCTCCTCGAAAGTTGAGTGTGCGTCTACTGGTCTGGTCTCAACGGCCATAGTTAAACCACCCTGGAAGGGGACGTGATCACTCAAGACTCCGCTTGATTTAGGCGGCCCCTGGCCTCGAACATCCCTAGAAGTACCTTCGAAGGGCAAAGGAAATGGTGGTAAAGGAACTTCACTCCTCCCCTCTTGTGGAACCTCTCCCTCGAGGCTAGAGTCCTCGGGCCCAGCAGGCTCAGCAGCCTCGGGAGGCCTCCTGGTTCGAGCGTCAATGCAGAACCATCCTCTCAAGGCATATTTATATTCCCAGAATAACCGATGAATATAAGATCTTCCCAAGTGGTTGCATCTTATTTGTGCCTCGGGGCATGCTCCGTTTCACTATAAATATCGTCGTCCCTCGAGGATCCCTTCCGCTTGTTATCCTTCCTCGGCTCCGAAGCCGACGGTCTCTCCTCCTCCCCGAAAGGGCACTGTCTCACTTCAAAGAATTCACTGATGCCTGCAACAAAGAAGTTAATAAACAAAAAGAGAAGTATTACTTAAGAAAAGAACCACACAACACATAACATGGTGTTTTGTTTCCCATCTGCCCTTCGACAGATCTCGCCACTTGCGTTCATCATAGGTCGAGCAAGTTGCCAATTTTCGAGTCCAATTCGCAAGATCGGGGACCTCATTTGGCATCCACGGGATCGCCGAAAGAAAGAAAATGTTCTTACAGAGTCCGACTCCACTGAGAACAAAAATTGTAAAGTACAACGTATCTCTTACATGCAAAATTCCATTTCTCAGGAAACGGAAGGAACTCCACAGGAATAATATCAACAGTCCTCACTCGAACAAACCGACTCATCCACCCTCGGTCCCTTTCCTCATCACCACTGGAAATAAAGGGCTTGGTGGATCGACGTCGTAGTGTAATCAGACCTCGATAATGTAAAGGCCGATACAATCTAATGAGGTGGCTAAGAGTGAACTCGAGCTCGGCCTTCTCAACAAAAATTCTTATCATCAGCACAATCCACCAGAAAGACGGATGGACCTGAGCCAAAGTAACTCGATATCTTTGACAGAACTCGGGCACAAGCCGGTCGAGAGGGCCCAACGTAAAAGGGTACGTATACACGTTCAAGAACCCCTCTACGTGGGCCATAATATCTTCTCCTCAATAGGGTGTCTGCAGCGTCACCTTTTCTCCCCATTCGTAGTCTCTCCTCACAGTCTCAAGGTGTCTCTCTTCTATTGATCGAATGAACCTCGACGCATTCTCTCGACGCATTCATCGAGACAAAAAACCTCAAGGTTAGCTCGCCAAACGCCAGCAGTATGCCACCGGCCAGGCAGGAAGCAGAGGTGGAACTTCCCTTTTCCTGGTGAGCAGATTTGGGCGTGGCAGTCATGACTCCTTTGAAACAAGAAAAAGAAGATGAAAACCCAAGCGAAAGCTTTAAACTAAGATGGCGGAAGAACTAATGCAAGAAGAGGAACTCTAAAGAGAAAATTAGTTGCACAAAGCAGTAAAGCTCCTCATAAAAGAAAAATCAAGTATATATAAGAACAACGACTACTATTCATTAACTTTGATAGCCAATCAGCTCTGACGAAGCAATTATGACTTTTAGGGAAATGTACCGTCGGGGTCACTTCGATCACTTCACGGTCATGTCACAAGAATGACGTTATCATGCAGCATTCAAAGGATCGAGGGACCAAATCCATCCCCTTACCAACTCGACTGAGGGAAGGCGTGAGTAGCCCAACCTCAAAGGTCTCTGTTTCTCCAAAACCAAGCTCGAATGAGTTAAGCTCGAACTCGAAGCTTGACTTTCGCATGAACATTAAGAGGAAAAACTTTGAAGACATTAAACGAGAAAATCCTTTGCATTCCAAAAATGTATTTACAAAGGTGCTTTACAAAACTCCCATACGAAGCCCATGTACAAAAGAAGAAGAACAAAAAAATGAAGAAAAACCTAGTCTTCTTCTTCGTCGCTCCCCGATCCGCTATCGAAGTCCTCGTCGGAAGAAATCTGTGCTACCGACTCCTCTTCCAGGGCCTTCGCTTCTTCGATCTCGGTAGAGAGATCGAAACCCTTGGCATGCACTTCCTCGAAGGCCTGCCTCCGAGCTTCCAAACGAGCATGAGAAACTGCGCGAGCCAGTTTAAGCTCGAGCTCTTCAGAGATCTCCCTGGCCAGAGTATTTGTAGCAGCAACATCCTCTTTGTACGAGGATATGAGTGCATCGGATTCAGACTTGGCCATGGATAACAGGGCAGCCGACTCAGCACGAAGCGCCTTGAAATTATGAGCCTCCTCTTTAGGACCTTCAAGAAGACTCTGAGTCGAGGCCAACTCCTCCCGAAAAGGATCCCTCTCCGAGGCCATGCTATCCTTGTGCCGCTTCAGCTCAAGGATTTCGGTGTCTTTGGCCACAACCTCTCCCCGAAGTTGCCCGGCTAGGGCATCCTTTCGCTCAATCTGCAAACGCCGAATCAAGACAATAAACACCAAGTTATGAAAATAAAAGGCAAGCTCATGAATACTGAACTACCTGCTCGATGAAGTTGTCCCGCTCCTGGAGCGCCTTCTCCGAGCTTGCCCGAAGGTCGATCAATTCCTCTTCTTTTGGGGAAGATGAAGTCTTTAACTCATTCAACTCCTATGTAAGCTTCTCAAGCTCCTCCGCACGATGAGTCATCTCATCTTGTAACTTGGGCAAATCCTGGTCGTACAACATCGTGACCTACAACGCAAAGGAAAGAAGTTAGAATGACAAGAATAAGAACTTGAAGCACAAATATTATGTCAAGAATTTACCCGTTTTTGGAGTTCTGTGGCCTCCTCAAGGGCAATCGGGGCATCAATATCAGTGTCTTCTTCGACACCGACAAAGTAGTCTTTGAATAAATCATCCTCTGCCTAGGATGCCTCTACATCAGGAGCTTTCCTATTCTGAGCATCCCATATTTGCCCTAGTGAAAACGACGGGCCCGTTTGAAAAACGCCCATGGCATCGACTTCTATCGGGGCTTCCTCTCGCCCTCGAAGAGTCTCAGAGCTGGGTCCTCCATACTCGCCAGCCAAGTGTTCGTCGGTATAAGTTGTATCCTGTCCGATGGTTGACTCGGGGACTGCACACAAATCCTCCTCGAAGGTCTTCTCAATATGAGGTAGGTCCGCATTGGCCACCTCTGACTCGGCAGTCTTCTGCCCGACGATCTTCGAAGCATCAACGCTTCGTCTTTCCCTATGCACCAGTGGGCTACTGTCATCATCTTCGTCTTCAGCACGAAGACTCTTAGCAGAGTCCAAAGTTAAGACCGTAGCATCGGTCTTAGTCTTTCGATCCTTAGCTCTCTTGGGTTTTGGAGACTCCACCGGCGTCTCCTTCTTCCTCTTTTTATCCTTGACGGGTTTTTGGGTCTCTTCTTCGCCAGGAGGAGGCAGTCTCATTGAAACAGCTTCCCTGACGCCTGCACATGCATATAATATCAAACGTACTGCCAAGAAATCTATTAATTCAGTAATGACAGTGGTAAGAGCATACCATGATTTTTGGCTTGCCATTGCGTCCTGGCCAAATCACGCCAAACGCGCTTATCATACGGGAAGGTGGAGTCCAAGAGTTTAACCCAGCCCGAGAGGTCCTTGACCGCGCCGGGGAACCACACAGTGGCTATGTAATCAGAAGAGAATCAATTAAAAAAGAAAGGAATCAGTTCAGAAGGGGAAAGAAGAGGTGATTCAGATGATAAAACATGCTCGATATAGGGACACTTACGTCTCATGTTCCACTCCTCAGGGAATGGTATCTTCTCGGCAGGGATGAGGTCCGAGGTCCTAACTCGAATAAACCGGCTCATCCATCCTCGTTCTTTGTCCTCGTCGATGCAGGCAAAAAATGCTTTGGTAGATAGACGTTGCAGCTTGACTAAGCCCCCTCGTTAAAGACGAGGGCATACAATCTAATCAGATGATCGAGGGTGAAAGTCATTCCCTCGACCATACTGGAGAAATATCTAATCATATAGGCAATCCTCCAGAAAGAATGATAAATTTGACCGAGTGTCACTCGATATTGTCGGGAAAAATCGAGGATCACTGGGTCTATCGATGGAGAAGAAGAATCTACAGGTCTTAAGGTGAAGGGATATGTATATACGCTGAGGAAACCAACTTTATGTGTAATTATGCTTTCTTCCGATGAAGGGATTTCTACTCGCACCGCCTCCCGCAGTGGAAATCTATCTTTACCTTCTTTACATCGGTTACTAAACTTATGTACCGAGACATGGTCTCACATCGGCCCGGTACCGAAGAAGGTTTATCAATTTTCAGATCGAAGGATGTCTCGAAGGGTCCAAGAAAGCACTCCTCAATACGGGGAGGTGCTTTTGATTTGCTCTTAGACGAGCGTGACGAAGGAGGGGCTTCCTCTTTTTGAGGGACCGTTTTAGAAGTTTTGGCCATGGTTATAACAAAGTTTCAGAGCAAGCTGATGAAGAAGTGAACACAGAAGAAGGATAAATGCAGGAAACTGTTAGCGAACGTTTGAAGGTATTGTAACAGTTTAAAAGATAGGGAATTGAAGTATTTATAGGAGTCATCTAAGCATGTTGAAGGAGCCGAAAATACAACCAATAGCGGTTTGTGGGCTTCTCGAGAACCGTGTTGACAAAGACCTCTATACGTCCTTTCTGTCACATCATTTAATGATCTTACGTGGCTGGCGTCATAATGAGGGTATTGAAGAGGAAGGAATTCAAGACCGTTTCTTATTATTTCATTCTAAGAGACGCGGGGACTATTTGTATACGGCCAAAATCGGGGAGTCCGATTTTGAGACCATTATGGCACTCCACGACCGGACTCGAGGGGCTCGAAGCGGAATTCATTGTTTGACCCCGAGGTACATCCTTCGAGGGAGCATATCGAAGGTTCACCGTTGTCAACCTCGGGCTGTACAAATCGATGACCGTCATGGAAAGACGGAAAATTCCCAAGGGCACGTGGTTAGAGCTGACCAAGTCTGCAAGAATAGTACAAGTCTGTACTAAGTCATTAAATAGTTGTACCAGTAGCGTTACTTTGTCATAATTAAACATGTACTATGTTGGGATTCCCTCCTCCTATATAAAGGGGACCCTTGTCATTTTGTAACACACATGAATATTCAATACAACAAAAACATTCTCTGCTTTCTAGCCTAAACGTGCTGGACAATTGTTCTACAGATTTATTGTTTTTCATTTATTGTGTTCATTAATTGTTCTTCATTTATTGTTCATTATTTTCCATTAAAGGCTATCCCGAGGCCCTAATATCATTGTTCCTTCATCGATCACTCACTATTAAGTGTTATACTCTGACCTCGAGGTCCAGTTTAAGCCAGCTCGAGGCCCAGTCTAGTAACAACTTGGTTTGCATATCACTACTTTCCTTTACTCTTATCTTACTCTTCTTATTCACACTTAGCATCTATTGCCTAACAACTAGTATTAAAATAAATCACATATTTTTTGAACCACAAAATCAAATATAATTGTTATTATCATTTTCAAGGTAAACAGAAACTTATATTGATTAAGAACTATCAATATTTAAAACTTTTATCCACCCAGCTGCCGCTGCCAGCACCATCACAGAACCACTCTATTTGTCATAAAAAGTTTCCAACCATAATCAAAAAGCAGTCTAAATTTTATCATTTCCGACGGCTTCCTCCTTCGAAATTTTTGAATATTTTAGTAGTGTATTATATACGCTGTGACAATACATTTAGCTGGATTTTCATTTTGTTTGTAACAGGTTGCTTCTAGTTCTATTTTAGTATGCTACTTATTGATCGATCAACAAACTTGTTGATATACTTACCAAAGGTCTTGTTTCTGGTAGGTTTAAATGCCTGCGAGACGATCTTCACATGCACTTAAAACGGGGAGTTATATTCGTATGCTTGTATTAATGTATAAAGTAATAAAGTATTGGGGGAGCTTTTGTTAGCTATTGTCCTGATTTCTTATCATATTGAGTTTTTCTTTATCTCTTGATGGAAATGGCAACATGTTTAGGTATCGTAATTGAGTTTTTCTCTTTTTCTAGTAGGAAATTTTAAATTTTCCATATTTTGGCTAGTCCTTTTTCTTGTAGGAAATGATTTTGTACTTCTATAAATTGAGGATCTTTCCTTCTCATTTAATAACATCCACAAATCACAATGTAGTTATATGGGATTTGAGTGTCTTGTTTAGGGGGAGAACTTTTCAAGGCAAGTGTAGTGTGCCACTTGTGTCTGCCTCTTTGTGAAGTTGTTCTCTCGATATTTTGTACTTTCTTTTATATAGTGGATTGCTCATCTCCGCCGTGGATGTAGGTCAAATTGACCGAAGCACATTAAATATTTGTTTCTCTTTTGATATATTTCTCTTTTGTTGTGTGATTTATCGTCGTTGACGGTTTGCTTTACTAGCTTCCGCATGACACCTAAATTTTTCGATCCTAACGGCGGTAGTATAAGCTCGTACAGGATATTACTTATAAATACTAAGCTCTTAACATGCTTAGGGTAAGGAGTAAGGACAACATTCATATAATTCTATCAACATTTCGTTTTTATTTTTTGTCGAAGAAGAATTTTTATGCCAATTATTCTTCACATAAAAATACTGGACGAAAGACGCAACATCCCTTCTCTGTATATATTTTTAAATAATATATGGTGACTTAGATTAGATCAGGCAGAACTCTGGCTAAGGCTCTGCCTTAAGTATGGCAGTTTCCTTTTTTGTTTTTTAGATTTCCTAGGTATTTGGAAGCTTGATTCGTCAAAATGAAAGTAACCCGTGATTATAAACACTGATAGTGCGAAGAAAATTACTCTAAAATAAATGATCTGATTGAATAAATAATAGTTATATCATAGTACATAGCTCAATCTTTAGTTACTGGACAGTAGACAACATATACAATATAATAGTATTCTCGTGAAGATTGGAAATCGTAATAGACATATCTCTCCGTTACAGATTCTGAGTTTGAAATGCACTCCATAAATCTTTTCCATATCCAGACTACAACCATGCCATTAACACAGTTTCAACGACTAATTTTTTCATTGAGAAAGAGGAACCCACGTACTTTAAATAAAATCTTAGAAATAAAAAATAAAAGAAAGTTCAAAGATTCTATTAATGAAAAATAATGGAAAACCCTGTTTTATTAATTCCTTTTTATCCACCCTGCTGAAGCCAGGCACCAGCACAATCATACCATGACTTTTTCTTTTTTCCTGTTTTTAGATCGAATAAAAAATAAAATATCGATCCACATGTGAGCACGTGATTTTTACTTATCATATAATCCTACAAAAATCTCAATAAAATAATTGGTTTTATTGTTTTTTTTTTAAATTTTAATGCTATTTGTGAATTTATTTTTACATATGTGGCCATAATTCGTCTTTTAAACCTGTAAATAATTTAAGATGACTTAATTAGGTGCATAACCTTTAATTGTTATTTAAATGATAGCGAGATGTAAATTACCCGATATGGAATAGGTTAATGTTTAACTTCTTGATTTAATTACTTTTTTCTTTAAAAGAATTGTGCAATTGAACTAGGAATAAATTAAATGGTGTGATTTTTAATTAAACAGATTAGGATTAGAGCTAATTATTACATTTAGTTTTAATTCTAGGTGAATCTAATTAAGTAAGGTAGTTTTTTCAAATGAATTAAATGGATCTGGGCCAAGAAGGACCCATGCCCAATTCGTTCTTTAAACACTATCCAAACGACCCAGCCCAAATCCCATAACCTATCCCCCCCCTACACTACCCAAACGACCCCGTTTCACCCTAAAGTCATCCCAGCCGTTGATCAAAACAAATCAAACGGCAGGGAACTCCCCAACACTAAAGTATATAATTATCCAAAAGCCTCCCCCCTCTCAAACTAGAAGTCTCACACCCCCCTCCCCCCCTGTCCATCTCTCTCTCTCTCTCTCTCTCTCTCTCTTATCTCTAAAGCCCCAAACCCTAGCCGCCCAGAGCCACCATCCTCCGCCGACCGGAAATCGCCTCCGGCGGCGGAGCTTCTCCAATCGATCCCAAATTCGTACCAGATAATCCCCATCCTCCCCTTAACCCCATCCCACCATCAGTTTCCCAAAAAACTCACCCAAAATTGAGCAATTTCAGATCTGAAATCCATAAAACCCTAATACCTCTTTAAGTTCGATTCTCGACGGCGCTGTGACTTAGACTCACATGAGTCGATGGCTCGTGACAAGAGCCGTTGATTCATGCTAGTCGAAGTCACTTTTGAATCACCGGAATTCCTCCAAACGACACACTAGTATTTCCTCCCCCCCCCCTTTCTTTTGCCTTTCCTATTTGTCTTTGTGTTTTCGTTTAAAACCATCACTGTTTTAGTCTAAGTTTTGCTTTTTCTTTCACTGTTTTTCGCCACCTGTTCATGCTTCTTCTTCTTGATTAGTTAAGCTCTAAACGTATTTGTGATAGTCATGTTTTAATTATTTCGTTCTCTCAATTAGTAACTAGGGTTCTTGATAACCATGTTTCTTGGCATAGTTTTTGTCACTGTTTGTATGTGTGACTGTGTTTCTTCGATTCGCACTGCCTACAATTTGTTTAATTCAGTGTTTAACATGATTATGCATATTCTTGACTGTTTTGCAGCCATGTTTAGTTGTTAGGATTTTTCTGATAATCATTGCTAATCTGTTCCGCTTATTTTTCCTTTGTTGAAATTATGAATGATTATCCTGATTGATTCATGTTTAGTTTTTTATTAGATTGCTTCACTGCCTTTTTCTTCTCTAAAAAATTACTGCCCATCTCCGATTGATTAACTTCCTAACTCGTCTCCTGGGTTTAGGTAATTGTTGGTTACTTAATTATTAAGAAGTTAATTATTAATCGATTATGTATTTATTGATTAGGTGATAAGGAGATAATTATACTCGATTCTTTAAATATACCTTTGAAACTAAGATAACTAATAATATAATTAGGAACTAACTCTAAGAACCTAATTAACTAATTAAGCTAATTATCTAACCTAACTTCCTAAAAGAGACTAGCCTTCTAATTTCATTAAGGGTTTAGTTCTTAGTATAACTTACTAAGTTAGGATTAGCCAACACCTAATTAACCTAATTCCTGAACAAATCTAAAATCAATTAGGAATTAAGTCAACTAAGTCCTAAAATCTGTCCAAGATAATTAGTTTAGGATTAATTAACTAAAACAAATCATTTGACATAGGCTTAATAATTAGTTAAGTCCCTGCTTTTAGTAATTAGTTAGACTGAATCAATTAACCTAGGTTAACTAAATTGACTTAATCAATTAACCTTTAACTAGTTAATTCAACCCTGGTTAAGAACAACTAATAGTTAACTAAGGAACATAATTAGGGTTAAATAATAAACCAAGTGAGTAACCCTGATTACCTAATGGTAAATTCAGGGACTCCAAGGGGTACAATAGTTAATGTAGACTTAGGAAATCAGAATTTTAAGGGTAAAATGGTCTTTTAAAAGGTAAAAATGTTCTAGAATAGGGGCAGCTGTCCCAAAGATAAGGTTGACAGCTGTCCTATGTAGTATTTTCAGCCTTTTGGATTAGGAATATTACAAAAGGGATCCCATTCCTAAATATCCTATAAATAGACCCCTCCCTTTAGTCTAAGGAAAACTTTTTTTTGGACACTCTGAAAAAGAAAACACTCTCTTCTAGCTGCTGAAAAATTTCCATTCGAAAAAAAAAGTTTCAAAAAAAAAAGTATTATTAAAAGGGAAAATGTGATTTCTATTTTGAAAAAAAGCTCACAAATAGATGACCTAGTTCATCTCCTATCTTCTCTCTTTTGATTCTGACTTCTGGGAGTTTTTTCTTCAAGCATTCATATTCAAGATTTCTGGGTTAATTCTTGCTGGGCTGCTTGGGTATTTTCTTTGGTTTTTCTGTTTTTGCTACTGCTGAATCCTCTTTCTTCTTGTTGATTGTGGTCCATACTTGACCTTTATTTGGTCAAGTCTTTCGCTATTTCTCTCTCTAAAGGTATGTAACAATAAACTTTAGGTAGAATTATTGAATCCAGAACTTGTATTAAAATTGTTAGTTCATGTTGTTTTTTCTTCAAGATTGCATGAACCTGAATCTCCTTCTCCTCCATTCTTGATATAAAACTGAAGTAAGGTTACTATTATCTGAATGTATGTATGCAACTCCTGGAATCAACTTGGTTATTTGCTAATTTTCTGTTAATACATTTAGTATTTGGTAGTTAGATGTTAATTTCATATGTGTTTAGCATGTTAGAGTAATTCGCACTAGGGTAGATGAGTTTGATTCCTTAATAATCAAACTCACCCCATGAGTAGTGCACAAATGTTAGTATATTGGCTGAAGTTTACCCTTCAAAAAGGGTATAAAGTATGTAGTTGAGAAGGGCATTAGAGTGAGAATTTGAACCCTTGATGATCAGATTCATCCTCTAAAAATGCCTAAATAAGCAAAGTTCCTATAGAGTTTAGAATTATGTTAGTATTAGCACTTGGGTAGATGAATCTGACTTTTTTAATAGTCAAATTCACCCATAGGTAGTGTATAAATAGTATCCCAGGGTGCTGAAAATCACCCTTTACAGATATAAAGTGGATAATCAAAGGCTCATTAGAGGAAAAAATCTGAATCCTTTATTATGATCAGATTTATCCTCTTAAAATGCCTGAATAACCAAGTTAAGGAATTAATATGGACTGAAGGTCCAAAGTATGGAAATGACATTCCGGAGTTGAGTTGATCCTTTTATGATCATATTCACACTGAGAAAGCACATAAATAATTCTGCCAGATAGTATGGTTTAAACACACGCAACATCAGGATTAAAACAGACCTCTTTATAGTCAGTTTGGTTTTGGTAGTTGCACAACACCTAAATTATATTGGGGATGTTCTACAAATTACAAAGAGAGGGCTCAAATGTAGGGCCTTAAGGGAATTCAAGTCAGACAAATTAGTCAAAATCTTCATTTTAGTTTTCTTTCTTCTGGAAAATGTATCTTGATAGTAGTAGTCAAGCTGTAATTCATCTATTTATTTTCACAACTGTTGTAATATAAGACTGGACATTATATTTGTAATTTCAGGAAATATGTGTATTTAGTTTCACATTTTAAACTAGATTCGAACGTACATTTTTAGACTGTTTAACATTTTAAAATGGGCCAAACTATGGACAATGGCTTGACATAAAATAGCTTGAACACGATTTCTGGGGCCTGAAAAATACGAAAAGCTTTTAGCCTCATGGTTGTGTGTCTTCAAAAATTAAATACAAATTTTCAGGCATCAATTGTTTAAGTATTCAGATTTGATTAAAAATTCAAAAGCATTCTTTTTCGAAACCTCTTTTCTACAACTTTGTGCTCAAATTGGTCTGCCTAAACGCCCTGTAAATACCCATTGAAATTCTGAGAAAAATGATTATTTTTAGATCAAAGGAGTTTCGAAGTATATACAAATATGATTTTGTCATTTAAAACGTTTCTCATCAGATCCACTTCATATTTTTTTTAATTCCAGAATCCATAACCACATGTAGGATTTAATATAAGAAAGATATATGCAAGTGTCTAGGATATCCGAATTTGATAAAACCATTCAATTAATGATCTATGTGTTTATTTGACCTTTCAAGTATGTGATTTGTCAACCTGTAATTTTTTCTCGTTAATATGTTGTAATTAATGTGTATAGTTACTCTCTCTTGCGAAATTAGCAACAATTAAGATTGGCCAAAGGGTTAAACGATAAAAATGTGGCTAAAATGTGACCATAGCCCAAGTATCTTGTCCTTTAGGCTAGTGAACTTAATTTTAGATAATTCTCTACATATCCTCTAGGTAGAAAGGAAAAATACCCCTTTAGTTTGAAATTCAGTAAGTGATCGAAAATTATCTCAAATTACCATAACCTACACACGGGAGTGGCAACTCATGCCCCCGACCCTCAACTCCAAATATTAACAAAATATACATAGTAACCACGAGTGCATTTCATGTGACGTGTTTGTCGTGTGCTAAAAAATAACAAGTTCACGCAATCGTGACTTGTTTAAGATAAATCCATAAACGTCCTAATCGATCTTAAAACTAAAACGCTCTTTCAAAACATAGAAAACATAAAGAATGATCGAACATTGCCTCAAATAGGTGTTATAAAACCATCACGACCATAGTCTTGACTACGTAATCTACACTCGGGTGCGACAACTCATGTCCCCGACTTCAACTTCAAATTATATTAAAATCAGTGTTGTAATTGCAGGTGCATTTCATGTAGTGTAATGGTAACATGTCCACAAGCATAACAAGTGCACGTTCTCGTGACTTGTTTTCAAGATAAATCCATACTTATCAAAAGCGGCTAAATTTTAAAGAGTTTAAATCTACAATAGGCTAAAACACGTAAATAATCAGATAATTAGGCCAAATAATAATAGTTAAGCGACCGTGCTAGAACCACGAAATTCGGGAGTGCCTAACACTTTCTCCCGGGTTAACATAATTCCTTATCCGAATTTCTGGTTCGCAGACATTTTAAACAGAGTCAAAAAATTTCCTCGGTTTGGGATTTCAATAAATAAATGGTGTTCCGGAACACCGTAAAAAATCCGGGTGGCAACTCTGAATTTAAATAAATAAATCCCAAATTCGATTTATGTCACTTAAAGTGGAAAAACTCCCTTATTACCCTTCATTAATTCGAGGGTAGTGAAAAAGGAGGTGTGACAGCTCTGGCGACTCTGCTGGGGATCGAACCCAGAATCTCTAGTTCAGGGTTCAAAAATTCGAGCTTATATAGCTGTTATGTTTTGGCTTTTATTATCTGATTTTACGTGTTTAAACCCGATGTGCTAATTGCCGCATTTACCGCTTTGATATTTATCTGAATTGCATATAAACTGTGCCGAAAACCTTCTTCTCTCTGAGTCTTCTAAATCATCTGGGAAGTGTGAACTTCGCGTGACTTCTTTTCAGAGTCATCAAAATTTTAGAACGAGATACAGACAAGTTGCAAAGTCGGTGAAGCTTATGTATTCCCGGTATGTTGCCCCAATCTCGGCTCGAGCTGTCCGCTCGGGTAAGCCTTGTCTAGAACAAAACCCCAAGATTTTAAACTTAGAATAACATAACCTCATGCCGGATCCCTAGTAGGAACAATTATCTGCATCATGTGCATTTGACTTAGGGGACTCAACATAGGGGTTGGGTCCGTCTAGGACAGGTGTACCCGAAATAAAAGAATATCCTGATGCATCTTACTTGCTACGTATGCATTTATTTGTTTCGGCTTGTGTGTTGACCAACTAAAAATAAAAACAAACAGAAAAACCAAGAGTGAGGTAGAATAGAAAATTCACCTTGTTTTGAAAATCCCTGTATTTGAAATATCCCGAAACTCTGCCAAAATTTCTGAAAATGAAGAAGGAAAATAATCAGTCAAGATTTTTCCGAACTACGCCTTGTTTGATTTTCACCGGTTTGGGATATGTAGGAAACCCTCATTGGGTCCAACCTTATTTTATTCAAAAGATATGGTCCTAAATAAATTAGGTGACGCAATTCTTACATAAATAGCCAAGTTGCCCAAATAGGGCACCAGAAGGCTATTTTTGCAAATATAGCCACCTACGGTCTTTTCCAAATTTTGACCCAATTAGCAAGCACAGCCCTAAAACTTCCTATCTGAAGTATTGAAGGGCCGAAGATAGTCCATTTTCTTTATTACAAAACTTTTTGCAAAAAATAACACTTTTTCGCATTTGGTCAAATTTTTTGTGGTTTTTAATCAGAACAAATTTACAGGATGAATACAGTTGAAAACATTCCCTTTGAGGCCGTTGAGGAAATCCCCTTGGGACTCCATATGTGGTGGAGCAACTTGGGGGAAGTTAGTAGAAGGTCTGCTGTAAAAGCTTTAGGCGGACTTACTGGTCTTCTAAAAATCAAGCCAAGGTTGGACATCGTCGAAGCTCTAGTACCATTTTGGGACCCCGCCCACAACGTATTCCACTTTTTAGACTTTGAGTTGACACCCACGCTAGAGGAAATAGCGGGGTATGCTGGTCTCAATGACAATCTTAGAAGTCGGTATCCGGTGGCACCCAGGGCGGTAACTCCACATAAATTCTTGGATCTTTTGAACATTAGTCGGGACGTCCAAGACCCACACCTAACCGAAGGGTTCTGCACTTTCTATTTTTTGTACAAACGTTATGGAGATCCTCGGGGCTATGAAGCTGGCAACACTGGTCTAACTCACAAGAACTAGGCTAAATGGGAAGCCCGCCGGGGGCTAGCTTTCGTGGTAGCATTTCTGGGCACCTTAATCTGCCCAAGGAGTGACGGGCTCATAGATATCGGACTGGTAGAGATGGATGATTTCATGATAAAAAAGTCCAATGACACCCTTATACCATTGATTTTAGCTGAGATTTACCGCGCCTTGACGATTTGCCAGTCTCGAGGAAATTTCTTTGAAGGGTGCAATCTGCTCCTACAAATTTGGATGACCGAGAACCTCTGTCACCGCCAAGGATACATGAACTACGGCTTAACCGGTTTGAATTGTATCGAAGAACATGGTACTCGGGTAGAGGGCCACAAATTTCCTGAGGGCACAGAGGCCTGGCACTCACATTTGAGTTCATTGACTGCCGACCGAATCGAGTGGACATTCAGGTGGCTCCCTGTCGGCGAGGTTATCAATATGTCTGCTGAGGTGTGCTATCTTTTGTTAATGGGTATGTGAAGAATTTAGCCATATGCCCCGCACCGGGTCTTACGGCAGTTGGGAAGACAACAGGGTGTTCCACATGATGAGGACTTAAGCCAACAAGCCATTGAGTTATGTCCGAGAACTGCATTTTCTTGAAGGCAGGGTCCATCAAATCTGGAACGAGTGCAGATTTTTAGAACCTCAGACTCGGGTAAGAAATTTATCCAAGGGGGAAGTAGAGCCCGCCTACACTTCTTGGTATGTTAGAAGAGGCATAGAGCACCAAGAACTGGAGCGACCTGCGAAAAGACCTCACGTGCAATATTTTATTGAGCAGGCACAAGAACACTGGGTTTGGTTAGAGAAGAAAAACAACTACCGGGCTACAATAAGTAAACTGGAGGCCCAGATCAGGGAGCTCAAATTTGAAAACACTTTACAAACTGCTGCAGCCGAAGGGGAAAGAAACCGGTTGAACAAAGAAAATGAGGCCCTCCGGGCTCAGATCTATAAAATGAGGATAGCCATTAAAAATCCTGAGAGAAGCAGAGCTGACGAAAGACTTGTGACCAGCCTCAGGAAAAAGTTGTGTAGCTATGGTGATGACCTGGACAAAAGCCGAAGAGGATTGACTCAAGTTCGAGCAGAATTGGCAAAGAATGCAGAAGAAAGAGCAGACTTTGTGAAAAAAATGAAAAGAAAGCATGACCAAGAAGTTATGAGCTTAAAAGAAAGGATGGCCACCTTTGAAAACGAAACGGCCAAGAAAGCAAAAAGATTTAAGGCAGAAAGGGAACAGTGCTACGCCATGATAGCTCAATTGGAAGACGAATTGCAACAATGGAAAGAGCATAGTCACAAAGACGACCAGGTTTTAGAGGCAAGATCCCAGCAGATCGGGCGTCTACTTCAGGAAAAAGGTATCATCAGGCAAAGAGTCCGAGATATAGCCGATTACATTGTCACCAAATGCTAGGAATGCAAAGATATGACTCGGGCCACCTTCTTATCAATGGTAATGAATTTCGTCCACAAGATAATGGATGACCTATGCCGGCTCCAGCAAGATATGGTAAGCATGCCCATGGCAAGGCCGAATGATGCCCCGCTGGTCCCTGGAGCATTGGAAGCACTGATGTACTCTTGATGTTTTCTCGAGTCTGTATTTTGTTTTCCTGTTACTGTCCTGCCTAAGTCCACTGTAGCTTTTACATTTCCAAGAAAAGTATGTGTTGAGTATGTTTGTAATTTTAAATTTCCAAAAGTGGGCTAAATTTTTCGTAATCGGAAGTATTTTTTTTTTCTAATGAATGAAAGTTTTAGAAAAATGTTTATTTCCCTCAAATTTATCCTTTGAACTACGTGATGATCTGATTCATGTGACTCCGTGATACGTAGTCAATCCACATAGGATTCGATCATAACCTTAAGAAAGGAAACCGAGTAAGGAATAAAAGAGCGGAAAATAATAACAAAAGAAGGAAAAGAGTGATAAAAAAGGGAAAAGTTCAAAACCGAGAAATAAAGCCGGGATGAAATACACAACTGTTGCAAAACATATAGAAAGCATTTAATTTCCTAGGTGCATTGCATACCCCAAACATGCGATTCCCTATGAGATAAATGCTTCAACCTAATGTTTTGTTGTTTCAATCTCTAAAGGTGTTTTTAGATAGTTGGTTTTGCGGTAACCTGGCTTCCCATCCTTACTTCACTAGATCAATAGGGAGCATAGAAATGACATCCGAAAGTCACTTATCAATCGTCAACTCTTCCGTGGAAGACCTGAATCCAGCCATCCCAACATGTGAGTCAGCAACAGCTGAAGAGAACATGACTCTGCGTTGCCGAATGCTGGAAATGTGGGACGCATGGTCTAATGGTAGGGAACTGCCCAGTACCATCCCAAGTTTCCCAGAGATAATTCCCAGGGCAAGCGGGACATCCAACATCCCCATAAGTTACCCAGCCACGCCGTTTGGATATCCAACTATGTCGGCTCACTTTGCCGGAAGGCCTTCTGAGGTTCGCCCCCAGGCCCTGTTTTTCGGTGTGTCTTCCAACATCTTCACCGCACCACCAATCTTTGCCATGGCTCCACTGACTATCTCTGAGCCAAGCTTCGAGCCACCAGCATTCACATTCCAAACACCGTCCGTCCATCTGGATACCACTCATGTTACTCCCAATGCATACCCCCAACAACCTCAGTCTGAGGTCACTTTAGGATAAGATAAGAAAAGCCCCGAGCACAAAGAAATGGCTCGGAAAATGAAGAGTATTGAGCAGAGCCTCAAGAGTATACAGAGGCTGAGGGAAGAAAAACATCTCCTATGCAGACTTGTACATGTTCCCGCATGTCCACTTGCCTCTCAGGTTTAAAACCCCCAAGTTCAAAAAATATGACGGACATAGGGACCCCATAGCTCATCTGAAAAGGTATTGCAACCAGCTCCGGGGAGCAGGTGGGAAAGAAGAGCTTCTCATGGAATATTTCAGAGAAAACTTGACAGGGATTGCATCAGAATGGTACATGGACCAGGATATATCCCGCTGGCACATATGGGATGACCTGGAACGGGACTTTGTTCGGCAATTCCAATACAACGTGGATATCGCTCCAGATAGAAACTCTCTGTCCAATCTTAAAAAGAAATCCTCAGAAAGTTTCAAAGAGTACGCCATTAAGTGGCGTGTGCAGGCCTCCAGGGTCAAACCTCCGATGGATGAGGTTGAAATGGTCAGTGTTTTCTACAAGAACAGGAAGCTGATTACTTCCAAAATATGATGTCCGCCATGGGCAAACCATTTGCGAAAGCAATCAAACTTGGAGAAATGGTTGAGAATGGCCTAAAGACCGGTCGTATCCTGAACTAGTTGGCCATAAGAGAAACCTCTCAGGCCATCCAAAGCCGATCCGAGGGTGCAGTCAACAGAAAGAAGAAAGAAGAAGGGGCCATAATAGCTTCTGATGTCAGGAATTCTCGGCAATACCCACGTCCATTTCCCAAAGCTTCCCAACACTACTATCCTTACCAAGAAGCAACTTATACTACTTCCCCTTTTCCCTATGCGGTGATGAACACTCAGCTACATCCCAGGCTGCAACAATAATACAACCAGAACAGAGCTCCACCCCTGAGAAATAACCATCTTCCCCCAGCTCCATATAATCCACGCCCTCCCCAAAACAACTATCCGTACAATACCTAACCCCATGAACCACCGAGGAGACTTAACTTCACTCCTATCGGTGAGCCGTATTCAAGCCTCTTCCCAAAGTTAGTCCAGATGGGGCTTCTGCAGCCCGTACCTCCGACCAGGCAAAACCCAACATCAACATCATAAAAGCCGGGAACCAATTGTGCCTACCATTCTGGAGCAGAAGGACACGACACGGAGGAGTGTTGGACCCTCAAACGAGCCGTGGAAAACCTTATAGAACAAAAGAAAGTGGTGTTAAAGGACGAAGAAGCTCCCAATGTGACGAACAATCCATTTCCCATTCACAATAATGGGCCCGTCATTAGCATGATTTGCGAAGACCAGGATTTTGATCCAGCTTTAAAAGCTTCATCGCCATCGCAGATATGGAGAAAAAGCCTAAGGCGGCACCCAAACCAGTCAAGGAAATGAAGAAGAGTAACCCCGTCCCCCAGGCCACGGGGAAGGCTGAAGCCAAGACAAATATGGGAGCCTCTAAAGACACTGTTCTTTACGTCCCTAAGGCACCCAGGAAGGAACAAAGTGTGTTAAGTCCTCCCAGAAGGTTACAATTCAATAAATAAATGATGAACGACCCAAAAATATACGTGCCAAGAGGGACGTATGTGGCGCGGGGGCAAATAATTTCACCAAGGCTGAATGAGCCCGTGGTTATTAGCCGCGCGTTGCAGAATCCCGTGAAGAATACTACTACCGTCCCCTGGAATTACAAAAATACGGTGGTGACATACAAAGGAAAAGAAATTACTAGGGAAACGAGTGAGATAAACTCATCACAGAAATACCTCAACTTGGAAGAACTGAACAAAAGCAAGCAAAAACGCTTTCCACCTAAGAAGCCGATCAGTGCCGGAGAGGCATAAGAATTCTTCAAAAATATGAAAACCTCTGAATACACCGTAATTGAGCAGCTCAGAAAGTCCCCCACTCAGGTCTCACTTCTATCCTTGCTGATAAGTTCGAACGAGCATCGGAAAATCCTGATCAAAACACTTAATGAAGCATAGGTTCCGGCCGAGACCACAGTTGAGCAAATGAAAAGAATGGCGGAACGATTTTTCGAAGTCAACCGGATCTCATTTAGAAAAAATGACTTGCCTCCAGAAGGGGCTGCCTACAACAAATCTCTCCACCTAACTGTTAAATGTGAAGGGGTACTATGTGAATAGATTTATGGTGGACGGCGGATCTGGGGTTGATATTTGCCTTCTCTCGACCCTACAAAGAATGGAGATCGGGACTGAAAGAATTAGGCCCAACAATGTGTGCTTCCGCACATTCGATGGCATCAAGAGAGACACAATCAGGGAGATTGATTTGGTCTTGACAATCGGCCCTGTAGATTTTGAAGTGACATTCCAAGTCATGTATATGGATACTTCCTACAATTATCTCCTGGGAAGGCCTTGGATCCATGCAGCAGAGGCAGTGCCATCTACTTTCCACCAGATGGTTAAGTTAGAGTATGAAGACTAGGAAATTGTGGTCCATGGAGAGGACGAGCAATCTATTTACAGGGACCCATCAGTCCCATGCCTGGAAGCAAGAGAAGGCAGCGAGCACATAGTCTACCAGGCTTTCGAGATTGTGGTTGCGGACAAATATGAGGAAGGAACCCCGTGCCCTCAACCCTTCATATCAAACGCATCAATTATGGTCGCTAGCGACATGATTAAACATGGTTACACACCTAGAAAAGCACTCGGGGTGTCCTTGCAAGGCATTAAAGAACCTATCACCTTGCCTACCAGTAAGAAGTTCTTCGACATAGGGTTTCAAGATACTCCCGACGATGAATAATGGGCTGACCAACGTAAGAAAGATGGTCGGGTATTGCTCAACTAATCCCGCACATCACTGAATCATTCGTCAAGCCAAAATACGTAGAGGAAGAGGAGGAGGCTTTCACGGCTGAAAAAATTGAAGAAATCTGCGGAGCAATGAGACAGATGTTGTATGAGGATCATATGGTCCAACCAGGAGAAGGCTCCAGCACTGCTGAAGTGCAGTATAAGGGGCCTAACGCCAAGCTCCAAAATTGGGAGGCTACTCCATTCCCCGTCAGGCGGGAGTCCCGGTAGTTAAGCTTTTGCCATCTTTTCTGCACTATGAGTTATTTTAGGGTGTAACTCAAGTATTTTTAATTTCTTGCCTCTTGAATTTCGATGTAAACCCTCCTATGTTCAAATTCAATGAAATGAAATCAAAATTTCATCGTCTATTATTCTTTCGGATTTTTGTTTATTTTTCTCATTTTTCAGTCCTAATAATGCGGCCTTAAAAAATATGACATGCTTGCGGACTTCATGCTCTGATCTTAATACACCGTCTAACCTCGAAATAATGAATCAAGAACTGGAATATGATGAAGAAGAGTCTTTTAGGGAAATAAATCGAGAAGTGGAACAATTCGAAAATAATCCTAAGCCGAACTTAAACGAAACAGAACCCGTTAACTTGGGTAATGCAGAGGAGGTTCGAGAAACCATGATAAGCGTCCACACGGATGAAAGAACTAGGGACGCCTTGATTCAACTCCTATTTGAATTCAAAGACGTGTTTGATTGGTCCTATGACGACATGCCCGAACTAAGTGTGGACTTGGTGGTACACAGATTGCCGACCCCGGTTATCTACCTGTCCAACAAAGGAAAAGGAAATTTAAAAGAGACATGAGTGACAAAATCAAAGAAGAGGTTGCTAAACAACTAAAAACTGGAGTAATCCGAGTGGTCCAATACACCACCTGGCTGGCCAATGTGGTTCCGGTACCTAAGAAGGACGGAAAGGTCCGAGTATGTGTCGACTATCGAGATTTGAATAAAGCGAGTCCCAAAGATAACTTTCCATTGACAAACATACATATACTAGTTGACAATTGTGTCAAACATGAGGTACAATCTTTTGTCGATTGCTATGCTGGATATCACTAGGTGTTGATGGATGAAGTGGATGCAGAAAAGATAGCCTTCACTACACCCTGGGGAACCTACTATTACCGGGTCATGCCATTCGGTTTAAAGAACACTGGGGCAACTTATATGAGGGCCATGACCACCATATTCCACGACATGATGCATCAGGAGATTGAGGTGTACGTGGATGATGTGATTATTAAATCCAGGACGCAAGGTGACCATGTGCAGCATTTGAGGAAATTTTTTGAACGCCTGCATAAATATGATCTGAAATTAAACCCAGCCAAGTGTGCTTTCGGAGTTCCATCCGGAAAATTACTGAGGTTTATAGTCAGTCGACGGGGCATCGAGCTGGACCAGACATAGATAAAATCTATCCGGGATCTCCCACCCCAAAGAACCAAGAAGGAGGTCATGAGTCTGCTGGGTAGGTTGAATTACATCAGCAGGTTCATCGCTCAATTGACATCCACACGTGATCCTATATTCAAGCCGTTAAAGAAAGATTCAACCATCAAATGGACAGATGAATGCCAGGACGCTTTCGACAAGATCAAAGAATATCATTCGAATCCGCTTGTTCTAGTACCCCCGGAACCAGGGAGACCTTTGTTCTTATACCTGACGGTGTTAGAAAATTCCTTCAGGTGCATTCTCGGGTAGCATGAAGCAACTGGGAAGAAATAGCAGGCCATATATTACTTGAGCAAGAAGTTCACAAGCTACGAAGCCAAGTATACTCCGTTGGAAAGAACTTGCTGCGCTCTAACTTGGGTTGCTCAGAAGCTCCGACATTATTTGTTGGCTTATACCACCTACCTCATCACTAGGATGGATCCATTGAAGTACATATTCCAAAAGCCAATGCCCACTGGGAGATTAGCAAAATGGCAGATCCTGCTCACAGAATTTGAAATTGTCTATGTCACCCGCACAACCATGAAAGCTCAGGCCTTGGCCGATCATCTAGCTGAGAATCCGGTTGATGACGAATACCAACCTTTGAGCACTTATTTTCCGGATGAGGAAGTCAATTCCGTCGAAATAATCTTAGAAGGCACTAACACCTGGAAAATGTTCTTCGACGGAGCAGTCAATGCAAAAGGTATTGGGATAGGGGCAATCTTGATTTCGCCCACAGGACAACACTATCCTGCCACGACCCGCCTATGTTTCTTCTGTACAAACAATACTGCTGAATATGAAGCTTGTATAATGGGTATGAACATGCCATTGACATGGATGTATAAGAATTATTGATCATGGGGGATTCCGATTTGATCATCAAGCAGGCTCAGGGAGAGTGGGAAACTCAAGATGTTAAGCTCCTTCCCTACATACATCATGTGGAGGATCTTAGCAGCGATTCAAAGCTGTCGAGTTCAGATATATTCCTCGGTGCCACAACGAGTTAGCCGACGCGCTGGCTACCCTAGCTGCAATGCTTCCATATCCGGGTAATGTTCACATAGACCCGTTGGAGATTCAAATCAAGGAAAGGCATGGTTATTGCAACACGGTCGAAGTAGAACCCGACATCCAACCATGGTATCATAATATCAAAAGATTCTTGAAGACAAAGTAATATCCAGAGCAGGCCAACAAAGACCAAAAGAGAACCATCCGAAGGCTCGACAACAATTTCTTCCTAAGTAGGGAAGTACTGTATAAAAGAACTCCCGATCTAAATCTATTAAGATGTGTAGATGCCAAAGAAGCCAAAAGGATTATGAGTGAGGTGCATTCAGGAGTATGCGGTCCCCATATGAATGGGTACGTCCTCGCAAAGAAAATCTTGCGGGCTGGATATTATTGGATGACCATGGATAAAGATTGTTTCAGTTTCGTCCGGAAGTGGCATAAGTGTCAAATACATGGCGACCTAATCCATGCACCACCATCAAAACTGCATCCTATGTCAGAACCTTGGCCTTTTTTCGCCTGGGGAATGGATGTCATCGGGCCAATCGAGTCAAGGGCCTCAAACGGGCACAAATTCGTCTTGGTTGCTATCGACTATTTCACAAAATGGGTCGAGGCAGTCACGTTCAAAGCTGTCACTAAGAAAGCAGTGGTGGATTTCGTGCATTCTAATATCATTTGTCGTTTTGGTATCCCAAAAACTATCATTACCAACAATGCCGCGAATCTGAACAGTAACTTGATGAGGGAGGTATGTGAACAGTTCCACATCACACACTGCAACTCCACCCCTTATCGACCCAAAGCCAATGGCGCCGTTGAAGCAACAAACAAAAACATCAAGAAAATTCTCAGAAAAATGATTCAAACATCTAGGCAATGGCACGAGAAGCTGCCTTTTGCATTGTGGGATATCGCACGACGTTGCGCACGTCGGTTGGGGCTACTCCGTACCTATTGGTTTATGGAACTGAAGTCGTAATACCCATACAAGTTGAAATTCCTTCCCTTCGGATTATTGTCGAAGCAGAAATTGAGGATGATGAATGGGTCAAAACTTGACTGGAACAATTAACCCTGATTGATGAGAAAAGGATGGCCGCAGTGTGCCACGGGCAGTTGTACCAACAAAGAATGGCCCGCGCTTACAACAAGAAAGTGCGAATTAGGAACTTCGAAGTGGGGCAACTCGTCTTAAGATGTATCCTCCCACACCACGAAGAGGCGAAAGGAAAGTTCACCTCGAATTGGAAAGGTCCATACATCATAAGGAAATTGCTACCAAAAGGAGCGTTATACCTGGGGGACATCGAAGGAAATGACCCCGAAACGGTTGTCAATGCAGATGCAGTCAAAAGGTACTACGTTTGATCCTCCATGTAATATTAAATGTTCTCCGATTGAGGTGACGAATGCTTTCATTTCCGCTACCCAAACACCATTAACCCTTTTGCAAACCCTTTGAGCCGGTTACCCTTATTTGATTGCCCTCTTTGGAACTCGAAAATGTTACTAAAAAAAAAGAGAGAAAAAAAAGAAAAAAAAATATAAAAAAGTAAGAACAAAAGAAAAATCAATAGAAAAATCAAAACAAAAAAAAATGTTTCCCTGAACTACATTTGACTTGATTTCGAAAGGATACGTAGACAACCTCTTCCTGGGGTTCAGTCACACCAAAATAAAATTCCACATTTCCCCAAGAGTTTAAGCTGAGGAAAATGTTATGTCCATCGACGTTTTTCATAAAAGGTTCCAAAGTGGTAATTCAATACAAATTCTTTTCACCAAAACCCTGTTCAAGTCCTTCCAATCAATCGACAAAGATTTCTAAAGTTGGAGGATATATTGTGGGATCTGGTGCAAGCAAATGAGAGAAATAAAATGAGAGAGTCTTATCTTTGAAAACCCACACGGGCACCGTGAGGCGACGGTAAACTGAGAAATTAAAAAGGAGAGAGTCTTGTTAGTGAAAACTCGCAAAGAGAACTACAAGGCGATAGTGAGAAGATAAATGAGAGAGATTAGTTGGTGAAAACCCGCAAAGGGCGCCATTGATCGAAAAGGATAATGGGTCACTGACATGGACGTAGTCCAGGGCAAGGTTTCTGAATCTCGAGGTGATAGTTGTGATGAATTTCTAAGAGTCGGACAGTTTACACGGATCAGGCATCCAGTCCAAAAGGCATGTCATGTTCGTTGAAGTCCGCATGCACTCCAGATAAGTCCTTCCTTCCTTTCCCCGAAAGGGATACCTCTCATTTAAACTCATTATCCATTCTATCATTTATTGTTTCTCAACCCCTTTTGGTCTAACTCAATTCCTGAAATAAGACAAAGAAAGGATGGCAAAACTAATTTACAGGGTTCTCATTTGACGCGAGCCAACATGTAAAGGGCACCGAGACTCATCAGGGGCATCAAGTCGATCCCGACTGGCCGCAATGGCCGATGCTGTAAACACAACTCTTGAAAGGAGAATATCAAATCGAAATAACTATGAAGGCAATTGAAGTGAAAGGTTAATCCGCACGTGGTTAACCCTCTCAGAAAAGTATGGATATCCAAAGCTCTCCCGTTGCTTTAAATTAAAGACGGACAAAAAACCAGAAATGGAAGGTCGATAAGGGTAAAGTAAAACTGGAAAGGTTAAGTCTCTCGAGACTAACCAGTGCGGCAGAATTTGAGGGGCAAAAAATTCCCCCCGATACTCCAGAAATTCAAAAGAGAAGCAAGTGAAAGGCCTACAAAGGCAGAATAAAGATGAAATATTGGGTCCCACGTGACCAGTCAACACGACGAAATCTGGAAAGCCAAGGTCCCCGGGTTTGGAAACAAAACCCAATCCCCAGCAAACAAGCAAACAGTTGAGATCTTCGTCAAGAAGGCTGAGATCGAGCAGAATAATCAAGGGCGCAAAACCAACCACCGTTTCAAACTAACAAATTGTTCTTTGTTTGAAAATAGGAAACAGGTGCAAAGCAATCATGCAAAAAGCAGGTGCAACCAAAAGAAATTGTGCAAGAGCTAGAAGGGGTTCTGCAACGTTGACTCCAGAGAAAGGGAAGTTTCCTCCAAAAAATCTTTTCCCGCATGCCTAAAATAATAATTAAAAAAAAAAGAAAGATAAAAGAAAAAAAAGAAGAAAAAAGAAAGAGAAGAGAGAAGAATTGAAGTTGAAAATGACTCAAAGTAGTATGGGGCCTCCAATCCCCAACTACACCTTTTCCCGACGTGGGTGTACACGCTCCCTAGTCGATGCCAATTAAGGGTATACATTCCCTAATTGATGTTTTTTTTTCCAATTAAGGGTATACATTCCCTAATTGATATTTTTATTTTCCAGTTAAGGGTATACATTCCCTAACTAATGCTTTGCTTTTCCAATTAAGGGTATACATTCCCTAATTGATGTTTTTCTTTTCCAATTAAGGGTATACACTCCCTAATTGATATTTTGCTTTTCCAGTTAAGGGTATACATTTCCTAACTGATGCTTTGCTTTTCCAATTAAGGGTATACATTCCCTAAATGATGTTTTTCTTTTCCAGTTAAGGGTATACATTCCCTAACTGATGCTTTGCTTTCCAATTAAGGGTATACATTCCCTAATTGATGTTTTTCTTTTCCAATTAAGGGTATACATTCCCTAATTGATGATTTTCTTTTCCAATTAAGGGTATACATTCCCTAATTGATGTTTGCTTTTCCAGTTAAGAGTATACATTCCCTAACTGATGTTTTGCTTTGCCAATTAAGGGTATACATTCTCTAATTTATGTTTCCTTTGCTAATTAAGGGTATACATTCCCTAATTGATGTTTTGATTTTCCAATTAAGGGTATACATTCCCTAATTGATGTTTTGCTTTTCCAGTTAAGGGTATACATTCCATAACTGATGTTTTGCATTTCCAATTAAGGGTATACATTCCCTAATTGATGTTTTCTTTTCCAATTAAGGGTATACATCCCCTAATTGATGCTTCCTTTTTCAATTAAGAGTATACATTCCCTAGTTGATGCTTTCTTTTCCAATTAAAGGTATACATTCCCTAATTGATTTCTTTTCCAACATAGGGTATACAATCCCTAGTTGATTTTATTTTGCAACTTAGGGTCTCCAACCCCTAGTTGATCTTAACTTGAGATATAGGGCATCCACTCCCTAGTCTACAATAACTCCAGGTGCACTTCTCCCGGCCTTTCATCGCTTTCAATAACAAATTAGTGTAGATTCCCTTACAATAACTCACAAAATTTTCCTAGTGAAAATTGGGGCAGAAAATTTCGTTCGTATGTTTTTATGCAGATTACATCTTTAGGGCATTGGAATCGAGACGGCCAAAAGAAGAAGTTTCGATCCAGAATAATAAAACATAGGAGAAAAGAGAAGACTGAATCCAAAATGCAGAAACGAGGAAGATATGGACTATTCAGGGCGAGATTGAAGTCATCCGTTCAGTATATCCTGCCTTGATCCAAGGAACGATAAGACGAAACTAGCACTTGCGGCTAACAAGCATCAAGGTACAGGTCAGAGTCAGCCAAAAAATCAAGACTCAAGACCAAGTTTTAGATAAGAATCTTGTAACTAGCAGTTGATAGGTTTAGTTAGTCTTTCGTTTTGTTACTTTGGTGTAATAAGGAGATCAGCAGCAGTAACAGTAGCAACCACAGTGAAATCACAGTTACCCGGTAGTCCCAGCTACCAAAACTTCCAGAACTACACTGACCTGATTCTTTTATAGCCAAGGATATGTAGGCAACCTTCGAAGCAGGGTTCAGTCAAACCTTTCAAAAACGCTTCATAATGGAACATGTGAATGGTTAAAAGTCATTTATGGCTGCTCACTTTGTCTTTGCCCGAAAACTCTTCGTGTTTCCGAGTAAAGAGGGGCAGCTGTGAGCACGTGATTTTTACTTATCATATAATCCTACAAAAATCTCAATAAAATAATTGGTTTTATGGATTTTTGTTAAATTTTAATGCTATTTGTGAATTGTTTTTTACATTATGTGGCCATAATTCGTCTTTTGAATGTTTAAATAATTTAAGATGAATTAATTAGGTGCGTAACCTTTAATTGTTATTTAAATGATAGCGAGATGTAAATTACCCAATATAGAATAGGTTAATGTTTAACTTCTTGATTTAATTAATTTTTTCTTTAAAAAAATTATGAAATTGAACTAGGAGTAAATTAAATGATGTGATTTTTAATTAAACAAATTAGGATTAGATCTAATTATTACATCTAGTTTTAATTCTAGGTAAATCTAATTAATTAAGGTAGTTTTTTCAAATGAATTAAATGGATCTGGGCCAAGAAGGACCCAGGCCCAATTCGTTCTTTAAACACTATCCAAACGACCCAGCTCAAATCTCATAATCCATCCGGCCCCTCCTACACTACCCAAACGACCCCGTTTCACCCTAAAGCCATCCCAGCTGTTGATCAAAACAAATCAAACGGCTGGGAACTCCCCAACACTAAAGTATATAACTGTCCAAAAGCCTCCCCCTCTCAAACCAGAAGTCTCACACCCCTCCCCCCTGTCCTTCTCTCTCTCTTCTCTCTAAAGCTCCCAACCCTAGCCGCCCAGATCCACCATCCTCCGCCGACCGAAAATTGCCTCCGACGACGGAGCTTCTCCAATCGACCCCAAATTCGTACCAGATAATCCCCATCCTCCCCTTAACCCCATCCCACCATCAGTTTCCCCAAAAACTCACCCAAAATCGAGCAATTTCAGATCTGAAATCCATAAAACCCTAATAACTCTTTAAGTTCGATTCTCGACGGCTCTGTGACTTAGACTCACATGAGTCGATGGANAGGGAGAATACCAGATAATCCCCATCCTCCCCTTAACCCCATCCCACCATCAGTTTCCCCAAAAACTCACCCAAAATCGAGCAATTTCAGATCTGAAATCCATAAAACCCTAATAACTCTTTAAGTTCGATTCTCGACGGCTCTGTGACTTAGACTCACATGAGTCGATGGATCGTGACAAGAGCCGTCGATTCATGCTAGTCGAAGTCACTTTTGAATCACCGAAATTCCTCCAAACGCCACCACTGGTATTCTCCCTCCTCCCCTTTTTTTCCATTTCCTATTTGTCTTTGTGTTTTCGTTTAAAACCATCACTGTTTTAGTCTAGGTTTTTGCTTTTTCTTTCACTGTTTTCCACCACCTGTTCATGCTTCTACTTCTTGATTAGTTAATCTCTAAATGTATTTGTGATAGTCTTGTTTTAATTATTTCGTTTTCGTCAATTAGTAACTAGGGTTCTTGATAACCATGTTTCTTGGCATAGTTTTTTTCACTGTTTGTATGTGTGACTGTGTTTCTTTGATTCGCACTGCCTACAATTTGTTTAATTCAGTGTTTAACATGATTAGGCATATTCTTGATTGTTTTGAAGCCATGTTTAGTTGTTAGGATTTTTCTGATAATCATTGCTAATCTGTTCCGCTTATTTTTCCTTTGTTGAAATTATGAATGATTAGCCTGATTGATTCTTGTTTAGGTTTTTTAGACTGCTTCACTGCCTTTTTCTTCTCTAAAAAATTACTTCCCATCTCCGATTGATTAACTCCCTAACTCGTCTCCGGAGTTTAGGTAATTGTTGGTTAGTTAATTATTAAGAAGTTAATTATTAATCGATTAGGTATTTATTAATTAGGTGATAAGGAGATAATTATACTCGATTTATTAAATATACCTTTGAAACTAAGATAACTAATAATATAATTAGGAACTAACTCTAAGAACCTAATTAACTAATTAAGCTAATTATCTAACCTAACTTCCTAAAAGAGACTAGCCTTCTAATTTTATTAAGGGTTTAGTTCTTAGTATAACTTACTAAGTTAGGATTATCCAACACCCAATTAACCTAATTCTTGAACAAGTCTAAAATCATTTAGGAATTAAGTCCCTTTAATTAACTAAGTCCTAAAATCTGTCCAAGATAATTAGTTTAGGATTAATTAACTAAAACAAATCATTTGACCTAGGCTTAATAATTAGTTAAGTCCCTGATTTTAGTAATTAGTTAGACTGAATCAGTTAACCTAGGTTAACTAAATTGACTTAATCAATTAACCTTTAACTAGTTAATTCAACCCTGGTTAAAAACAACTAATAGTTAACTAAGGATCATAATTAGGGTTAAATAATAACCCAAGTGAGTAACCCTGATTACCTAATGGTAATTCAGGGACTCCAAGGGGTACAATAGTTAATGTAGACTTAGGAAATCAGAATTTTAAGGGTAAAAAGGGTCTTTTACTAGGTAAGAATGTTCTAGAATAGGGGCAGCTGTCCCAAAGATAAGGTTGACAGCTGCCCTATGTACTATTTTCAGCCTTTTAGATTGGGAATATTCCAAAAGGGATCCCATTCCCAAATATCCTATAAATAGACCCCCTCCCTTTAGTCTAAGGAAAACTTTTTTTTTGGACACTCTAAAAAAGAAAACACTCTCTTCTAGCTGCTGAAAACATTCCATTCGAAAAAAAAAGTTTCAAAAATATAAAGTATTATTAAAAGGGAAAATCTGATTTCTTTTTTGAAAAAAAGCTCACAAATAGATGACCTAGTTCATCTCCTATCTTCTCTCTTTTGATTCTGACTTCTGGGAGTTTTTTCTTCAAGCATTCATATTCAAGATTTCTGGGTTAATTCTTGTTGGGCTCCTTGGGTATTTTCCTTGGTTTTTCTGTTTTGCTATCGCTGAATCCTCTTTCTTCTTGCTGATTGTGGTCCATACTTGACCTTTATTTGGTTAAGTCTTTTACTATTTTTCTCTCTAAAGGTATGTAACAATGAACTTTAGATAGAGTTATTGAATCTAGAACTTGTATTAAAACTGTTAGTTCATGTTGTGTTTTCTTGAAGATTGCATGAATCTGAATCTCCTTCTTCTCCATTCTTGATATAAAACTGAAGTAAGGTTACTATTATCTGAATGTATGTATGCAACTCCTGGACTCAACTTGGTTATTTGCTAAATTTCTGTTAATACATTTAGTATTTGATAGTTAGATGTTAATTTCATATGTGTTTAGCATGTTAGAGTAATTCGCACTAGGGTAGATGAGTTTGATTCCTTAATAATCAATCTCACCCGATGATGAGTGCACAAATGTTAGTATATTGGCTGGAGTTTACCCTTCAAAAGAGGTATAAAGTATGTAGTTGAGATGGGCGTTAGAGTGAGAATCTGAACCCTTGATGATCAAATTCATCCTCTAAAAATGCCTAGATAAGCAAAGTTCCTATTGAGTTTAGAATTATGTTAGTATTAGCACTTGTGGTAGATTAATCTGACTTTTTTGATAGTCAAATTCACCCCTAGGTAGTATATAAACAGTAGCCTAGGGTGCAGAAAATCACCCTTTACGGATATAAAGTGGATAATCAAAGGCTCATTAGAGGAAAGAATCTGAATCCTTTATTATGATCAGATTTATCTTCTTAAAATGCCTAAATAACCAAGTTAAGGAATTAATATTGACTAAAGGTCCAAAGTATGGAAATGACATTCCGGAGTTGAGTTGATCCTTTTATGATCATATTCACATTGTGAAAGCACATAAATAATACTGCCAGATAGTATGGTTTAAACACACGCAACATCAGGATTAAAAATGACCTCTTCATGGTCAGTTTGGTTTTGGTAGTTGCACACCACCTAAATTATATTGGGGGTGTTCTACAGATTACAAAGAGAGGGCTCAAATGTAGGGCCTTAAGGGAATTCAAGTTAGACAAATTAGTCAAAATCTTCATTTTAGTTTTCTTTCTTCTGGAAAATGTATCTTGATAGTAGTAGTCAAGCTGTAATTCATCTGTTTATTTTCAAAACTGTTGTAATATAAGACTGAACATTATATTTGTAATTTCATTGAAATGTGTGTATTTAGTTTCAGTTTTAAACTAGATTCGAACGGACATTTTTAGACAGTTTAACATTTGAAAATGGGCCAAACTATTGACAATGGCTTGACATGGTTTAAAATAGCTTGAACATGATTTCTGGGGCCTGAAAAATACGAAAAGCTTTTAGCTCATGGCTGTGTGTCTTCAAAAATTAAATACAAATTTTCAGGCATCAATTGTTTAATTATTCAGATTTGATTAAAATTCAAAAGCGTTCTTTTTTCGAAACCTCTTTTCTACAACTTTGTGCTCAAATTGGTCCGCCTAAACGCCCTATAAATACCCATTGAAATTCTGAGAAAAATGATTATTTCTAGATCAAAGGAGTTTCGAAATATATACAAATATGATTTTGTCATTTAAAGCGTTTCTCATCAGACCCACTTCGTATTAACCACATGTAGGATTTAATATATGAAACATATATGCATGGGTCTATGATATCCGAATTTGATAAAACCATTCAATTAATGATCTATGTGTTTTTTGACCTTTTAAGTATGTGATTTGTCTACCTGTAATTTCCCCCCGTTAATATGCTGTAATTAAGATGTATGGTTACTCTCTCTTGCGAAATTAGCCACAATTAGGATTGATCAAAAGGTTAAACGATAAAAATAGGGTTAAAATGTGGCCATAACCCAAGTATCTTGTCCTTTAGGCTAGTGAACTTAATTTTAGATAATTCTCTACATATCCTCTAGGTAGAAAGGAAAAATACCCCTTTAGTTTGAAATTCAGTAAGTGATCGAAAATTATCTCAAATTACCATAACCTACACTCGGGAGTGACAACTCATGCCCCCGACCCTCAACTCCAAACATTAACAAAATGTACATAGCAACCACAGGTGCATTTCATGTGACGTGTTTGTCGTGTGCTCAAAAACAACAAGTGCACGCCATTGTGACTTGTTTAAAATAAATCCATAAACGTCCTAATCGATCTTAAAACTAAAACGCTCTTTCAAAACATAGAAAACATAAAGAATGATCGAACATTACCTCAAATAGGTGTTATAAAACCGTCACGACCATAGTCTTGACGACGTAATCTAAACTCGGGTGCGACAACTCATGTCCTCGACTTCAACTTCAAATTATATTAAAATCACGTGTTGCAATTGCTGGTGCATTTCATGTAGCGTAATGGTAACATGTCCAAAAGCATAACAAGTGCACGTTCTCGTGACTTGTTTTCAAGATAAATCCATACTTATCAAAAGCGGCTAAATTTCAAAGAGTTTAAATCTACAATAGGCTAAAATACGTAAATAATCAGATAATTAGGCCAAAATAATAATAGTTAAGCGACCGTGCTAGAACCACGAAATTCGGGAGTCCCTAACACTTTCTCCCGGGTTAACAGAATTTCTTACCTGGATTTCTGGTTTGCAGACATTTTAAATAGAGTCAAAAAATTTCCTCGGTTTGGGATTTTAATAAATAAATAGTGTCCTGGAACATCGTAAAAAATCCGGATGGCGACTCTAAATTTAAATAAATAAATCTCAAATTCGATTTATGTCACTTAAAGTGGAAAACTCCTTTATTACCCTTCATTAATTTGAGGATAGCGAAAAAGGAGGTGTGACACCACAAACATAATATATCATTTTATGCGGCCTATATAAGAGCTATCAGTCGGAGGCCTGAAATCATTGTTAATAATCATGGCCGTTTACACAGTTTTTGCTAAGCTTCGTAATTTTCAATTATTTCTTAGCTTGGAATGAGGTATATACAAAAGCAAATGTGCCAAGCCAAGATATAACAGTTCAATTTAATCGGAGCTGTTTCCCACCGAATTTCATTTTTGGGACTGCCTCATCTGCTTAGGTTTTTTTCAAATTATTTCTTTTGGAGAAAAATAATACTAGTACTCCGTTCGCCCCAATTTGTTTTGATGTGGTTTGAATTTAGAGAGTCAAACGAATTTGACAAGTTAAATTATATTTTAAATTATGACTTTTTTCATAGAAAAATATTTACTATGATTTTTCCATATGCCATTAAATATTTTAAATTATCAATTATTATGACATATGGTACTCTTTATGTAGAATATGTTAATTTTAGTTAAAAAAAAGCTTAAAAATTTCTTGGGACTAAATTACTATACTTCGACTTATGCACGCAATAAAATTACTCCCGTTGATAATAATTTGAATCCTCGTTATTCAACTGATTCTCAAGTCACTCAAACACGTAAGTTAAATATAATATAATCTTTTCAAGAGCGAATCACAATTTTTTACTTTTAGTGTCCCATGCATATTTATTTTTATTTCTCTTTTGCAGCATTAAGAAATGGCAAATTCATTGGTGAACCGGTATGCTTTTTTTGTTTTTCTCAAAGATCACTTTTAGCCACATTAGAAATCACTTTTTGTGTGTATATATATAAGCTATCATTTTATGAGCAGGTATACAATATCATTTTTTCATAAGCTTACTTGGAAAATAATCTTTTTCCTTTTTTTGTTTTGTCAGGGCACCTGATTTCTACTAATGCATTTATTTGTTTTTTCATTTTGTCCTAGACAGGCTCAAATAATATTTTTGTTGTCCCAAGAGGTCTACGCAGTCTTCTCATCTATGCGAAGGAAAAATACAATAATCCAATAATTTATATTACGAAAAATGGTACTTAATCAACAATCTTTTGTTGTGTTGGCCCAAGAAATTGAATAGTTTTGAAGATTGACAAAGTAACTCAAAAAGATGAACCTGGTCCATCACCGGAGACATAGACACATGCAGAGTTAAGGCATGTGAGGTACACATGCAGGAGATAAACGAAATCTGAAAAATAAGAGATATCTCCTGATCGAAAAGATCGCAAAATGATAAGTCAGTAAGAATAGAATCAAAGATAAGGAAGGATTTGAGGAGTTGAGATTAGCTAGAACTCTTCCACCAAGGAAGACTAGCATTAGAACTCTAGTAAATCTCTCGTCTGCTAATCCTATATATTGCCGATTGTACTTATTGTGCAGGTACACACAAAAGCAGAAGTTAAGCAAGAATTTCAAGCAAATTAGCAAGGCAATTTTGCAAGAAGTTCATGTGAGATTTAAGTGTGCGACTCTGAACCTACTTGAACCAGCTAGAAGAACCAGTTCCAACTGTTATCTTTTAATCTAGTTTTCTTGTAGTAGGTGATTTCAACTTGTACCTTTTCAGCTTTATCTAGAAGCGTCTGTAATAGGTATTGTGTGTTTCAAGTTATAGCTAACTTGGAGTTTGTCGCAAATAGCTAGAGGCTAGTTTGCCACAAAGGGATTAGAGGTAATCCTAGGTTTACAAAAGAGGTTTTGTAAATGATGTTTAGCTCACTGATATAGTAAAGAGTTTGGGAAAATCCTACTGGGAAGTAGGTCGTGGTATTTAACCTTTTGAGCAAGGTGTTTTTCACGTAAAAATCTCTGTGTTCTTTATTTTCTGTATTTATTATTCCACAAACAGTAGAGGTTGTAACACATAGATGAACCTGGTCCTTCTATAACTAGTGTATGCGAAAATCGGACACCACACAAATCACCCCCCCTCTTGTGTGGTATTGACGTTTAGAACATCAATTAGTATCAGAGCAGGTTATCCTTGAAAAGGCTAACACCTTAGGAGAAGATCAAGATGAGTGCACCACCTGGGAACTGGGAAGGACAATCAACTCCTAGGCCTCCAATCTTCAATGACCAGTACTACTCCTGGTGGAAGAACAAGGTGAGAGACCATATAATTTGAGAAGATACGAGCTATGGGAACTATTTACGGATGGTCCTTTGGCCACCACGAAGACGAATGCTGAAGGAGTAGATGTGCCAAAGACAAGAGCTGACTGTACTGCTGAGAATTTGAGAAAGTGGGAGAAAAATTCTAAGGCCAAGAAGTGGCTTGTGTGTGGACTTGGTCCAGATAAGTACAACAGAATTCAAAGCTGTACTACTGCCAAGAAAATTTGGGACACTTTGCAAGTGGCTCATGAAGGAACTGCTCAAGTGAAGAGATCCAGAGGTACTCTACTATATTCTCAATATGAGAATTTCTCTATGAAGGAAGGAGAGACCATTCAAGAGATGTACACTAGGTTCACTACACTGACTAATGAACTGAAATCTCTTGGAAGGACTCTTCTTCAGGAAGACAAGGTTGAGAAGATTTTGACAAGGGTTCTTCCAGTCTCTTGGGAGAGCAAGATCACTGAAATTCAAGAATCCAAGAGCATTTCAACTCTCAAACTGGATGAGCTAATTGGAAATCTTATTGCCTATGAACTTAGAAGGCAGACAATGAAGATGGATGCTCCCAAGAAGGAAAAGAGTCTGGCACTGAGAATCACTGAAGGAGCAGATCTGGAAGAAGATGAAATGGCTATGATCACCAAGGACTTCAAAAATATCTTATGAGAGGAAAGGGCTCCTCAAGAGGTGGAAAGTACAACAAGGCAAGGTACCAGAAAAAATGACTAATGAGGGCTGCTACAAATGTGGAAAGACTGATCATCACATCAAGAACTGCCCTCAGTGGGAAGTTGAATGGAAAAAGGAAAGGTCTGAATGAAGGAACCGGAAGAAGGAACATGTTCATCCCAAGAAGAATAAGGTATCAACAAAGTCTATGGTCGCTGCTTGGGGAGAAATTTTAGATGAGGAGTCAGATGATGAAGATGGAGATGAACAAGCACTTATGGAAATTTGTGAATCAAATGAGGAATCTGAGGTAAGTATATTTCATCTCAAATACAAGATTAAGTTCTAGTCCAAAGAAAAACTCTCTGAATTATTGCTAGATTTTATTGATGAATCTGAAGTAATTAATAAGGAAAAGGAACATCTGTCTAAGGACTGTGTAATTTTAAAAGAAAAGTGTAAAAACCTGGAACTTAGAGTCAGTTAGACTGTGAGTGAAAACACTGCTCTGAAGAACCATGTTCATCCACTTGAGACAAATGTCCTAGAGTTAAATCTGAAAATCTAAAACATAAACTAGGAACCAGTAATAAGATAGCTGACAAATCTCAACTCACCTTAGAAGAAAATGTAGGTAAACTAAAAGATGAGTTGTATAGGAAGGATGAACAAATAAGAGTGTTGACGGAGGAACTTGGTAAGGTCAAGCATGAACTAGACAGAACTTTTAAATGAAACAGATCCTCAGATGCTTTGACATGGCTACATGAATATCATAGTAGCGACAGGAGCGGACTTGTCTTTGGGAGTCAGCTGCCTAAATGGAATCCTAAAATCAAGTACCTCACCCTTCCTGAGAACAAAATCTGTACCCAATGTGGTAAGACTGGTCACTACAAAAGTGAATGCAATGCAAAAGAGCAGGCTAGTCAAAAGAATAAAAGTTTTGTTCGAGAGAAGAATTGGTTACCAAATTGGGCTAAAAAGAATTTAATTCATCCTTTTGCTTATAGAAAGGGACCCAAACTAGTTAGGGTTCCTAAGACTAACCCCTGATTTTCTTTTGTAGGTTAAAGTGAAAGGAGGTAGCCAAATATGGTACATGGATAATGGCTGCTCAAAACACATGACTGGCAACAAAGACCAGTTCCTTTCACTTGAGGACCTCAAAGGAGGAAATGTCTCCTTTGGAATTGGAAATAAAGGTGAAATCATTGGGGTTGGTAAGGTAGGTAGGGATGACACACGTTCCATTGAGAATGTCTACCTGATAGATGGCTTGAAATATAGCCTAATCAGTGTGTCACAACTATGTGACAGAGGTAAATTGGTAGCATTCACCTCTACAAAATATTTCATAATAAATCTTATCACTGACAATATTGTTTTGTAGGGAAAAAGAGTGAACAATATATACATCATAGATCTGTCCACACTTTCATAAAATAAATTAACATGCTCAAGTGTGCTGGACAATGATCCCCTCCTTTGGCATAAGAGACTCGGACATGCAAGTCTGAGTCAACTCAACAAACTAGTCTCCAAGGACTTAGTGGTAGGTCTACCTAACATTAAGTTCAAGGAAGACAAAGTTTGTGAGGCTTGGGAAAGGGGGAAGCAGGTAAGATCCTCTTTCAAAAGCAAGAAAGTAGTGAGTACCACTAGAACGATGAAACTGGTCCATATGAATCTTTGTAGTCCTATGAGAACATTAAGCAGATGTGGTAAGAGATATTTGATGGTGCTTGTTGATGACTATTCTAGATTTACTTGGACATTGTTTCTGACATCTAAAGATGAGGCATTTGAAATTTTTACTTCTTTTGTTAGAAAAGTTCAAAAACTGTTAGGAAATCAACTTGCATCAATTAGGTCTGATCATGGCACTGAATTTGAAAATGCTAAATTTGCTGAATTTTGTGATGAGCATGGCATAGATCACAACTTCTCTGCCCCTAGAACTCCACAAAAAAATGGAGTTGTTGAAAGAAAGAATATGACACTTGAAGATATGGCTAGGACTATGCTTCTTTCTAGTAAACTACCTCATAGCTTCTAGGCAGAAGCTATTAATACTGCATGTTATCTCATAAATAGGTGAATGACTAGACCACTTGTATAGAAGACTCCCTATGAGTTACTTAAAGGGAGAAAGCCCAATATATCCCACCTTAGGGCTTTTGGTTGCAAGTTCTTTGTGCACAACAATGGTAAAAACTCCCTAGGTAAGTTTGATCCCAGAAGTGATGAGGGAGTATTCTTTACATAGTAAGGCTTATAAAGTCTATAACAAACGAACTATGTGTGTCGAAGAAAGTGTACATGTAGTTTTTGATGAAACTAACATTATTTCTGAGAGACAAGAACAAGAGGATAAAGAAATTGGGCTGGTCAGAAACTCAGTCCAAACTGGAGCAACACTGGAGGAAGGAACAGGTGATGGAACATGTTCATCCCTCCCTAGAAACATGACAGGGGGAACTGAACAAATTAATTTCCAAACCTCATTGGAACCTGTACCTGATCCTGTTCCAAAGCAACAAGGCACTGAAGGAACTTCAAGGAGTAACCAGTTGGTTGTTAAACCATACATATATCACAGTTCTTACCCTATTGAGAACATTATCACTGATCTAACCTCTGGAATCAAAACCAGATCCTCTTTGAAAAATCTTTGTGCTTTTGATGCATTCCTATCTCTTATTGAACCTAAAAATGCTGCTGAGGTTTTGCACGATGCAGAATGGGTGAATGCAATGCAAGATGAACTCAACCAATTCGAAAGGGGTCAAGTTTAGAATCTGGTACCAAGACCCCTAGATAGATCAGTAATTGGCACAAAGTGGGTCTTCAAAAACAAACTTGATGAAGACGGAACAGTGACAAGAAACACGACAAGATTGGTTGTACAAGGATATAGTCAGGAGGAAGGCATAGACTATGATGAGACTTTTGCTCTAGTGGCAAGATTGGACGCAATAACACTCCTCATAGCCTTTGCTGCTTACATCGAATTCACTCTTCATCAGATGGATGTCAAAAGTGCCTTCCTAACTGGCTATCTAAGGAAGAAGTGTTTTTCAAGCAACCTCCAGGGTTTGAGAACAAGGAGAATCCAGATCATGTGTACAAACTTGACAAAACACTATATGGACTCAAGCAAGCTCCCAGAGCATGGTATGAAAGATTATCAAAATTTCTGCTTGAGCATGACTACAAGAGAGGTAAAATTGATAGTACTTTATTCTTGAAAGAAAAAGGTAAAGATCTCTTGGTAGTTCAGATTTATGTAGATGACATAATCTTTGGAGCGACTACTGATAAGCTAAGTAAAGAATTTTCTAAACTAATGGGGAGTGAATTTGAAATGAGTATGATGGATGAGCTAAATTTATTTTTAGGCTTACAAATTAAACAAAATCCAAATGGAACTATGATCCATCAACAAAAGTATATTAAAGAGTTTCGTAAGAGGTTTAAAATGGAAGATTCTAAAGAAATTGATACTCCTATAGCAACAACCACAAAATTGGATGTAGATGAACCTGATTTATCTGTTGATCAAAAGTTGTATAGGGTAATGATTGGTTCATTGTTGTATCTTACTGCCAGTAGACCTGACATTGTTTTCAGCGTAGGACTTTGTGCAAGATTTCAGGCTAATCCAAAGGAATCCCACTTAACTGGTGTGAAGAGAATCTTGAGATACCTAAAAGGCACCACTGATCTCTGTCTTTGGTATCCAAAAGGTGGTAACTTCAATCTTATGGGATATGCTGATGCTAACTATGCAGGTTTTCTAGTGGATAGAAAGAGCACCTCAGGTATGACACATTTTCTGGGCTCATGTCTCGCGTCTTGGGCCAAGAAAAAGCAAAATTTTGTGGCTCTATCTACTGCTGAGGCTGAGTATGTGGCTGCAGCCTCATGTTGTGCTCAACTACTTTGGATTATACAACAATTGATAGATTTTGGAATTGATGTTGGATGCATCCCTATCTTTTGTGATAACACCAGCGCTATAAGTATGACAAAGAACCTCGTTCATCATAAAAGGACAAAGCACATAGATGTTAGACATCATTTTTAAGGGATAATTATGAGAAATGATTGATCTCTATTGAATTTTGTTCTACTGATAAACAGATTGCTGACATCTTTACAAAAGCACTAAGTAGAGAGCATTTTGAAAGGAACATGTTAGAGTTAGGGATGATTAAGATCCCCTAATTGAACCAGTTCAGAATGTACATGAATATATATATATATATATATATATATATATATATATATATATATATATATATATATATATATATATATATATATATATATATATATATATATATATATATATATATATATATATTCATGTATATATATACACACACACACACTGAAATTGGTGTAAATAATCAGATTAATTGTTACTCAGTCTCATGCTGTAAATAACATACTGTTTTGCCATGTTTTGAGATGACTCACTGGTTACTAATACTGTTTTCTCTATTGTTGAAAATTGAGGCTTGATCAAGAGGATTCTGACATGATGAGTCTGGTTCATCAGTGCTGGTTCATCTGAAAGGCGAGGTATGTGTTCTCCACTATACACACTTTGAAATATTAATAGTTAATCATGAGCAGAACTCTACCTAATCAAGATCTTTTCAAAATCTATCCTTATCCCATTTTTGAACCAGTTCCGTCTACCCTAAGATTCCAATAAAATTAAACCGCCTAGAACCTAGGGAGGCAGTAACCGTCACCTCTAACTGATCAGTTGCAGAGGTGATAAGACCTCTATTTGACCCAAAAGCTGCCGTTATATTTTAATTACTTCTTTATTTTAAAACCCCATCATCACCTCTGAAATCACTCACCAATTGAGAAAGAAAAAGAGAAAGAAATTAGGGGGAGAAACTACTAGTTTGGCTATCTGCGGTACTGAAACAATATTATTAGAAGAGGGAGCCAAGAAGTTAGGGGGAAGTGAATCAGGAGAAGCGACTGAGGGGTTGGTAAATCTAGGGAAGTCTACAGATGAACCTGGTTCATCTACTGAGGAAACCTTAACAGATCTTCTGAAGAAGTTAGGTGACAATTATAAGCCAAAGAAGAAAAGAACTCCCAAGGCTCAAAATTTTGGAACAGCTGGAGCAAGCAAGAAGAGGAAAGCCACTCCCTCTACTGATTCTGAAATTCCTCTTCCAAGAGGAAGAACCAAAAGAAGCACACTAAGGTAGAGTGAGGATGAGTTACAGAAAGCCTTGGAAGAGAGTAAGAGAAAGAGGGCTGCAAAGGGAAAGGAGAAAGTTGCTGAGCCTGTAGAGGCTGTTGAGATTGATGAGATGGACCTGGTCCATCAAGCTGAACAAAATGGCAGAGGTTTATTCAGACTCCAAAACCAAAGAAAGCCAAGACTTCCTCCAAGAAGTCTGCACCTGTGTCTGGTAAACCCTCAACTGTAGCCAAGAGAACTAGGTCTACAGTAAAACCCAAGAAAGTGCAAACTGCTGAAGAAGATGACTAGAGTGATGAGGATGGAGCCGAGTCTGATGGAGAAAATGATAAATTGACAAAATTTGGGAAGAGCACAATTCTGAAGGGGAGGTTGTTGAAAGATTTGGAATAAGATGTCATGATCCTACTGTTGGAGAAGCTAGAGGTGCAGGGCTGGAAGGACATGGTCCTTCAGTTGGATGGGAGATTGGCCAGGAATGAGATAGTCGAATTCATGGCAAATGCTGTTATCAAGGATGGTAGAGTCACTAGCCAAGTGAAGGGGATAAAAATTTCTTTTGATGCCAAAGAATTAGGAGAGATCCTTGGCATTCCATCTGAAGGCTATGATGACTATACTAGGCAAAAATGGCCAAGTTTAGATGATCTTCCAACTGCAATGCAAATCACAAGAAAATTCTACGACAATGAAGAGGAGGTTGAACCTAAGGTAGTCTAAAAGAGTGAGATGAAGACCCCACACAAAGTGGTATTTGAGTTTATCAACAAGTGTGTACTGCGAAGACAGGAGACGAAGCATATTGCTAACTACGTGAATTTGCTTCTGATGGAGTGCCTGGACAGTGGGAGGTAGATAAATTGGCCCTACTTCATCATTCAGCTGCTGGACAGAGTGGTAATGACTACAAAACCCATGGCATCCCATATGGCTTCATTCTTACCTTTGTACTTGTTCACTACAAGGTGCCTTTGAAGAAGGCAAAGATGGCCACAAACAAGGATCACTTTGGCATAAATACTCTTCTGGCTTGTGAATATGAGGTAAATGTCATTGCCAATGAACCTGGTTCATCTAGGAAGACACCTGTGAACAACAAAGTTAGAGCACTTGTGCAGGAAAGTGGGGTGAAGGATGCAGAAATACTTCGGTTGAAGAACCGTCTAGTAGAGGTTGAATCTGAGAGGGATGCTCTCAGAACTGAGCTTGCTAAAGAAAAGGAGAAGAATGGGGGAATTCTTCGAGATATGTTATCTTTTCTCCAAGCCAAAATCCAAGCCTCCATACCTTCCCAGCCTTAGTAGCCTAAGCCTGCTTTAGTACATCAGTAACACAGATTAGGGACTTTTCTTGTTTTTTTGCTCATAGTTTTAACTGTTTCTATTTCTTTTTGTGGATTGTGGATGAACAATGCTTTCTATCAATGAATTCTGCTATTTTTTCTCTTAATATTATTTCTTTTTCTTTGATAGATTAAATTATTGGTTCACTATTGATGATTAATCCATGATTGCACTTGCAGTTGCCCCAGTGGCCATGAGTAATTCTTTAATATCTGGGACTTTTCTAAGATTTGAAACTTTTCGATGATGACAAAAGGGGAAAAATGGTTTTGTGCTACTCTAAACATGTAATATTTACAACCTAATGAACCTGGTTCTTTTATGATAAATGCTTAATACTCTAAAATTTGCCAATGTTGGATTAAGTTGGTTACAGGCCTAAGCACAGAGTTTGTCATCATCAAAAAAGGGGAATTTGTTGGCCCAAGAAATTAAATGGTTTTGAAGATTGAAAAACTAACTCAAAGATGAACTAGGTCCATCACTGGCGACCTAGACACATGCAGAGTTAAGGCACGTGAGGTGCACATGCAGGAGATAAACGAAATCTGGGAAATAAGAGATATCTCCTGATTGAAAAGATTGCAAAATGATAAGGAGAAGGACTCCTTATTCAATAAGAACAGAATCAAAGATAAGGAAGGATTTGAGGAGTTGAGATTAAGTAACTCTTCCACCAAGGAAGAGTAGAATTAGAACTCTGGTAAATCTCTCGTCTACTAATCCTATATATTGCAGATTGTTCTTATTGTACAGGTACGCACAAAAGCAGAAGTTAAGCAAGAATTGAGAGCAAAATTAGCAAGGCAATTTTGCAAGCAGTTCGTATGAGATTTAAGTGTGCGACTCTGAAGCTACTTGAACCAGCTAGAAGAACCAATTCCGACTGTTGTCTTTTAGTCTGGTTTATTTGTAGTAGATGATCTCAACTTGTACCTTTTCAGCTTTATCTAGAAGCGTCTGTAATAGGTACTGTGTGTTTCAAGTTATAGTTAACTTGGAGTTTGTCGCAAATAGCTAGAGGCTAGTTTGCCACAAAAGGATTAGAGGTAATCCTAGGTTTACAAAAGAGGTTTTGTAAATGCTGTTTAGGTCACTGATGTAGTAAAGAGTTTGGGAAAATCCTACTGGGAAGTAGGTCGTGGTTTTTCACCTTTTGAGCAAGGTGTTTTCCACGTAAAAATCTCTGTGTTCTTTATTTTCTGTATTTATTATTCCGCAAACAGTGGAGGTTGGAATACATAGATGAACCTGGTTCTTCTATAAATAGTGCATGCGAAAATCGGACACCACAATAATCACCCCCTTCTTGTGTGGTATTGACATTCAGAACATCATGTTGTATTACTATGTACGATTGAAATCGAGGCTACCCGATTTTACTATTTGATCAAGACTGATATATTTCATCAAAGGTCAGCTTCAGCCAAATCATGGAGCTGAGGTATTGAGTTCAAGATCGAAGTCTCTTTCGAGATCGAAGTTGGTATTAATCGAAGACAAGGGAGACAAACAACGAGTAATGTCAGAAATGGCTCAGTAACGGAAGAACGAGATATCAGTGATTGGTCGAGGATCACCCTGAAAATCTCAGAACGGATCAAATCAGAAGCGGTTAATTAGCTAATTAGGTGATTTCCTACTGTAATTAGAGTTATACCATAAATAAAATTCATCTGCTATATAAAGAGGGGTTCTAATCATTTGTAAGGGAGGATCATTCACAGAGATTAACACAATACAACTCTATTTCCTATTTGTGTTATTATTCATCAGTTTATTCCATCTCTTACTGTTCTTACACTTATCAATTCGAGGATATCTTGACTCGAGACTGAAGTTCAGTTTGAATGCTGGTTTGATTTATTTGTAGTTTAATTATGACATTTACTTTCATATTTATCAATTGGTATTGAGCGAAATCACATATCCTTAAAATCACAATATAAGTTTAATTGTTGTCCAAATTTTAGTGCAAACAGTTTGGCACCCACCGTTGGGCCAAGGATGATAGTGATAGTTCAATACTGATTCCGATAACACACACTACTTTACGCTTGTTCTTGTCAATATTTTTGTTTTCAGGATAAAATATGTCAAACTCACAAACAACACCCACACATGGTGATAATGACCTCGGATTTTATGGGAAAAATGATAATGTAGTTTCTCCAGGGGTCGATGTACCTCAGGCTGATCTCGAGGGAGCACCGATTGCCAATCCAGTCGACGTCAGTTCACATATCGCCTTAAATGCAAATTTGGGCAAAGAACCCGAAGGGAGCGTATGCAGAGAAGGCCGATCTGGTGGTCGAGGTATGCAGGGCGGAGGAGATGGAGGATTCAGCCTCCTAGTGATATTCGAGATGCTACAGGCTTAACAAGCCACTATTGCACAGCTACAAAATCAGCATCAAACGCTGAGTGGGGTCGAACCGAAAGTCACCCGCGGAACCGAGCTAACGCTAGAAAGATCGAATGCCAGTGAATCGGGGACTGACCCCACAGTGATGAAGATGCTCGAGGAGCTCACCAAACTAATTCAATCGGGAGAAATGAAAATTGAGGCAAATGATAAGAAAGTAGAAATGTACAACTCCTTAGTTGATCAGATACCGAGGGCACCACCAATTTTGAAATAAATGGATTCAAAGAAGTTTGTCCATAAGCCGTTTCCTCCAAGTGCGACTCCGAATCCCATTCCAAAGAAATTTCATATGCCAGCAATTGGGAGAATCAAACCGATCCCAACGAGCATGTCATCTCCTATACATGCCCCATCAAAGGAAACAATTTGGAAGATGATGAGATTGAATCTGAAGTTTGGATAAACTCTATCAAAGAGAGCAATGATTTGGTACCATAATCTACCACCAAATTCCATTGACTCATTCTCCATGCTTGCAGATTCTTTCGTAAAGGCACATGCCGGGGCAATAACGGTTGCGACAAGGAAATCAGACCTTTTTCAAAGTAAAATAGAAGGATAACGAAATGCTTAGGGAGTTCGTATCTCGGTTCCAAATGGAATGCATGGAGTTACCATGAGTCACAGATGATTGGGATGTTCAAGCCTTTACTCATAGGTTGAGTGAACGAAATTTGATAGCGTCACGTCAACTGAAGTAGAACTTGATTGAATATCCGGCAGTAACTTGGGCCGACGTACATAATCGGTACCAGTTTAAGATCAGAGTCGAGGATGATCAACTGGGAACTCCTTGCGGCTCCGTATATCCGAACAGGCTCGTAGGCAGAAACCAGAGAGACATCGATAGAGAACCTCGGTCGAACAGAGATCGATATCTGTCGTATAACATAGATTGTAGAAACGGCATCCCTGGACGCAATTCCATCCGATATGATCAAAGGGGAGATCGAGGACAGAGTTCTCGGGGACTCATGAGCAAAAGTGGTTTTGACAAGCATGCAGATCCCACAGAGGCACCACGATTATCAGAGTATAACTTCAATATCGATGCATCAGGTATTGTGTCGTCAATTAGGAGAATCAAAGACATTAGGTGGCCCAGACCCATACAAACTGATCCTTCCCAAAGAAACCCAAATCTAATATGCAAGTATCACAACACGCATGGAGATAGAACCGAATATTGTAGACAACTGAGGGAGGAGGTAGCACGTCTATTCAATGAGGGCCACCTTTGAGAGTTCTTAAGTGACCGAGCCAAAATCCATTTCAGGGAGAGGGACGCCAAGAGGAAAAATGTACAGGAAGATCCATAACATGTGATCCATATGATCGTCGGTGGGGTCGATATTCCAAAAGGGCCGTGTTCAAATGCACTAAAGTATCAATTAATAGGGAAAAATGGACCCGAAATTATATGCTAGAAGGCACTGTATCATTCAACGATGAGAAAACATAAGGAATTTCTCAACCCCACAATGACGCTATGGTAATTTATATCTTTATGAATAAAATTCAAGTTAAGCGTGTTTTAATTGATCCATACAGCTCGAAAAATATCATTCGATCGAGGGTCGTGGAGCAGCTCGGCCTAGAGGATCAAATTGTATCCGCAGCTCGAGTCCTGGATGGTTTCAACATGGCCAGCTAAACAACTAAAGGATAAATCATTTTAATAGTGAATGTGGCTGGAACTAATCAAGAAACCAAGTTCCATGTAATCGAGGGCAACATGAGGTATAACTCCCTGCTCGGAAGGCCCTGGATTCACAATATGAGGGCGGTCCCTTCAACTCTACACCAAATGATGAAATTCCCAACACCGGACGAGGTGAAAATGGTATATAGGGAGTAACACGCGACAAAAGAAATGTTCACGGTTGATCAGGTAATACCGATATCGACGCTTTCGTCAAAGGTATCGGAGGTCAAAGGAAAACAGGAGGCCAAATAGCAACCACAACCACCAGCCTCGACTCAGTCAGAAAAGCAGGGAATGGAAGAAGAAGATGGCGACTACTGGATCCCTTGATCCTTCATTATTCCTGAAGATCCCGACGCCACCAAATCAACAGTCGAAGAGCTGGAACATGTTATATTGATCGAGTACCTTCCTGAATGAAAGGTATACGTGGGTACAGGGTTAACCCCCGAACTAAAAGCTCATTGAATTTCTTATTGATAACATGGATTGTTTTGCTTGGTCCCACTTAGATATGACAGGTATCCCACCGGAGATAACAACGCATCGATTGAGCCTGGACCTAAAATTCAGACAAGTAAAACAAAATAGAAGGCCCCAGTTCGAGGTAAAACATGCATTCACCAAGGACGAGGTAACTAAACTTCTAAAATAGGATCCATTCGGGAAGTAAATTATCTCGAATGGTTAGAAAACGTAGTTGTAATCCCTAAAAAGGGGAAAAAACTTAGGATGTGCGTAGATTATATAGATTTAAGCAAAGCATGTCCCCAAGACTCTTTCCCTCTGCGGAATATCAATTGCATGATCACTGCCACGGCCGGCCACAAGATCCTTAGTTTTCTCGACCCCTACTTCAGGTACAATCAAATTCAAATACCGGAGGATCTGGACAAGACTTCATTCATCACTAAGTATGGCACATATTCTTATAATATAATGCCTTTTGGACTAAAAAATGCTGGTGCCACTTACCAAGGCCTAATGAACAAAATGTTCAAAGAACAAATAGGTAAATCAATGGAGGTATATATTGATGATATGCTAGTTAAGCCTCTGCATGTAGATGACCATTTAACACATTTGCAGGAAACCTTCAACATATTGAGAAAATACAACATGAAGCTCAACCCCGAGAAATGTGCTTTCGAGGTCGGTTCGGGCAAGTTCCTCGTCTTTATGGTGTTGAATCGGGGGATCGAGATCAATCCTTATAAAATCAAGGCAATTGAAGACATCACAGTCATGAGACAATGTTAACGTTGTGCAAAGATTGACAACGCAGATAGCCGCTTTGGGCCGGTTTATCTCGAGGTCATCAGATCGAAGTCATAGGTTCTTCTCACTGCTCAAAAATAAGAACGATTTCGCCTGGACCCCGGAATGCCAACAAGCCATGGAAGAGTTAAAATGGTACCTCTTGAGTCCACCATTGCTTCATACTCCCAAAGCGGACGAACAACTCTACTTATACTTAATAGTCTTGGAAGTCAAGGTAAGTGGTGTCCTAGTTTGAGAAGAGCAAGGTACGCAATTTCCCGTTTATTATGTAAATCGAACTTTAGGCGAGGCTGAAACGTAGTACCCACACCTAGAAAAATTGGCATTTGCTATAATTAGCGCCTCTAGGAAACTAAAATCGTATTTTCAATGTCACCCTATATGCGTAGTAACCACTTATCCTCTTCGTAATGTTTTTCATACGAATGGGACGATTGGCCAAATGGGCCGTCGAACTCAGTGGTATGATATCAAGTATCAACCCCAAACGGCCATCAAGTCTCATATCTAAGCAGAATTCGTGGCCGACTTCACGCCAGCCCTCGTACCCGATGTCGAAAAGGAATTTTTGTTAAAATCGGGTCATCATCGGGGGTGTGGAACCTTTTTACAGACGGGTTGATATAAAGTATCAACCCCAAACGGCCATCAAGTCTCATATCTAAGCAGACTTCGGGGTTGATATCAAGTATCAACCCCAAACGGCCATCAAGTCTTATATCTAAGCAGACTTCGTGGCCGACTTCACGCCAGCCCGTACCCGAGGTCGAAAAGGAAATTTTGTTATGAGACTTGATATCAACCTCTTTGGGGTTGATATCAAGTATCAACCCCAAACGGCCATCAAGTCTCATATCTAAGCAGACTTTGTGGCCGACTTTGTGACCGATATCTAAAATCGGGTACATCATCGGGGGTGTGGACCCTTTTCACAGACGGGGCTTCGAACGTGAAGGGGTCCGGGCTAGGCATCATTTTGAAGTCGCCTACATGCAATACAATTAGGCAATCTATCAAAACTTCTAAATTGGCTAAAAATGAGGTTGAGTACAAGGCCATGATTGCAGGTCTCGAACTAGCTAAAAGCTTAGGAGTATAGGTCATCGAGGCCAAATGCGACTCTTTGCTGGTGGTAAACCAAGTCAACAGAAACACCGAAGTTTGAGAGGGTCGAATGCATAGGTAGTTGGATAAATTGGAAGTGACATTACATCGATTTAAAGAGTGGACCTTACAGCATGTACCTCGAGAACAAAACAGTGAGGCCGATGCCCTTACAAATTTGGGGTCATCGATCGTAGATGACAAAATCAGCTCGGGGACTGTAGTACAACTTTCGAAGTCAGTGATCAAAGAAGGCCATGCTGAAATAAACTCCACGAGCCTAACCTGGGATTGGAGGAATAAATATATTGAGTATTTGAATAACGAGAAACTCCTGTCGAACCCTAAGAAATCGAGAACTCTGCGAACGAAAGCTGCACGATTCACTCTGGCCGAAGATGGAACTTTATACAGAAGATGTTCGATGGACCGTTGGCAGTGTGTTTGGGACCACGAGACACTGATTACATCCTGCGAGAAATTCACGAGGGTACTTGTGGAAATGATTCCGGTGCCGAATCACTGGTTCATAAAATCATCAGAGCGGGATATTATTGATCCACTATCGAGAAAGACACTAAGGAATTCGTTCAAAAATGTGACAAGTGCCAAAGGCATGCGCCGATAATCCACCAGTCCGGAGAGCAACTACATTCATTCTTATCCCCATGGCCGTTCATGAAATGGGGAATGGACATCGCCGACCCTCTGCCATGGGCACCAGGTAAAGCTAAATTTATTTTATTTATGACTGACTATTTCTCTAAGTGGGTTGAAGATCGGGCCTTCGAGAAGGTCAGAGAAAAAGAAGTTATAGACTTCATCTGGGATCACAACATATGTCGATTTGGGATACCTGCCGAAATCTTATGCGACAATGGAAAACAATTCATCGGCAACAAAATAACAAAGTTTCTTGAAGATCACAAAATAAAAAAGGATCTTATCGACACCGTATCATCCTAGTGGGAACAGACATGCCGAATCGACAAACAAGTCCATCATTTATATTCTAAATAAAAGATTGAACGACGCCAAGGGAAAATGGAGAGAAATTTTACTCGAAGTCCTTTAGGCATATCAAACAATGTCAAAATCCAGTACGGGGGCAACACCGTTCTCCTTAGAATATGGCGTCGAAGCCCTGATCCCGGTCGAAGTAGGGGAACCTAGCGCCAGGATTTTATACGCAACGGAAGAGTCAAATCACAAGTATATGAATACGAGCCTCGAGCTAGTAGATGAAAAACGGGAAGCCGCCCTCGTCCGTATGGTCGGACAAAAACAACGCATTGAAAGAGATTATAATCGAAGGACAAACCTTCGCCACTTTAGAATCAGGGACTTAGTTCTGAGAAAAGTCACCGTCAATACTCGAGACCCAAATGAAGGAAAACTCGGCCCAAATTGGGAAGGACCATATCAAGTCCTCGACATCGTCGGAAAGAGATCCTATAAGCTTGGAATGATGAACGACGAACAACTACCAAATAATTGGAACATATCACTCCTCAAAAGATATTATTGTTGAGGTATGACCTTCTTATTTTTTTCATTTACATTTTATACTAACTTATTTCAGGTGTTCGAGCAAAAGAATCGAAGTTCTCTCCAAGCATGAAGTCCTTAGGTCTTAAATCACGCGTTACACTCTTTTTCCCTTCGACCGGTTTTTATCCTAAATGGGTTTTTCCGGCAAGGTTTTTAACGAAGAAACCATTTGTTCGTGCTAACTTAGAGTATCCGAGGCTTATTTACAATCAACCTCGAATACTGGGGGCATCACCCTCAAATATTATGTTTTCAAGGAAAATACTTCATGTCAACAGGGTCTCGATAGGAAATTTTTTTAAAGTACCAAATGTTCGAATGAACCGTGTCCATGTAGATCGCTCGAGCCCTGGTGTAAAAACATGCACGCAAGTATGAACTATTGAAAGAAGTATTTTTCTTACCAGATGTCTGTGACTTAATGAAATTTATGATTTACAAGTTCCATACTTATTGTGGAAACTGGCTCAAGGGCGGATTACAACTAAACTTAACGATCAACCTCGTACTCGGGGAGTGCCATAAAAAATCGACATGTTCGAACTATTAAACTTCGAGACCATAAGAGCTTAAAAGGGAAACCCTCGATTTTATAGGGCAAGGCCACCCTACGCGGGGACTAACAATTTGAACAAGTTCAAATAATAATTGGGAAAATAAGCCCAAGAGGCAGACCCCAAGGCTACAACCAAACTAATACGGCTCAAAGACGTCCGAATTCTGCAATGAAAACATACCTTCGAATTCCTTTATAAACTGGTTAAAAAGGCGACCCTCGGCAAAATAACCAAAGGGCTTCGATAATATCGGCCCTCAAAAAACCTTAAGAGGCATCGAACTGTTCAAACCTTCGAACAATTTAATACAAACGTGTGCTAAGGCATAAAAAACAAAGGGTTTCGATAATATTAGATCCTGAAAAAACCCAACAGGTACAAACTTACTTCATGCAAAGGCATAACAAATTCCTATATGTTTAAATATTTTTTAAGCCGAAAAGGGAAAAGCCATTCTTCTGAGGCCATATCGGCCCGATTCAAGAGCCTAAGGGACATCATATTTTTTGAGTTCGAGAATTCATCATCACTCAGCTAAAACCTAAGGGTTTTGTTACTTCAAGTCCAATCAAGTACTCACTAGACTACAAAGACTATATTAGCATGACTTTGGCCAAAATGCTTAAGTTTGACAAACTAATTTTCACAAGGCATGAAACAAATCAAAATTTTCACAAGTCAAAAATTGAGACGAAATTCAATTTTTTTTTTATATATATGAACGAAAGTATTTACAAAACAACCAACCAAGGTCCTACAAAAAAAGAAAGAAATATACAAAGATCCTAACTATTTTCGGGGTTGACTCCTTCCTCGAGGGTAGCTTCTTCCTCAGCTCCCTCATCATTCTCAGACCCACTCTTGCTGCCGTCATCATCGTCGTCACAAGAGGCCTGTAGCCTAGCATCGACTTCATGCTCCTTTGCCTTTGCTAACTCTTCAGAAAGGTTGAAACCTCGGGCGTGGATCTCCTCGAGGGTCTCCCTCCGGGATTGGCATCTTGCAAGATCGACAATCCAATGTGATCTTGTTTGAGCATTATCAGTAGCCTCTCCCACCTGGGCTTGGGCGGCTTCAACATCGGCTCGGTAGATGGCCACCACCTTATCAGCCTCGGCCTTTGTTTTATCGGCCTCAACTTGGACCTTTGCAAGTTCAGAAGCCTGCTGAGCTTTGAGCTCTTCAATCCTCTTAGCCGGAGCCAAGAACTTCTCCTTCACACTTCAAAGTTGTCCTTCGACTGACGACAACTGGGCCAGGGCAGTCTCTTTCTCAGCAGCAAGGTGGTCCATGCCTTCCTTCCACTTGTAGGAGTCTGCCTTCACTTGGTTGACCTCCCTTTGGAACAACTCGACCCTCTCGATCTTTTGCTGCAACTGTGATATTGAAATATTAGCCTCCGTTCCCGAATCAATTCCATGATTTTTCAAAAGTTTCATTACCTGCTCGGTCAGCTCGGTCTGCTCCTTATGAGCTTTAGCCAATTCAACTAGGAGTTCCTTAATCTCCTCCTCTTTCATCCTGGAGTGAAACTTAAGGGAATTCCTCTCTTCAGAAATCCTTTGGATATCGGCCTCACACTGGCTCAATTCATCCCGAGACTTAGAGAAAGTTGTATAGAAAGGGAAAGGGGTTAGACATAAAACAAAGGAATACTATATCAACAAAAGAACTTAGACTTACTCGGTTCAGGAGACGTTGGGCCTCTTCAAAGAGGTTGGATGCGTCATTGAGATCGGAGGCATCCTCGACCCCGGTAAAGCAGTCTCGAAAAGGATCCTCCTCACCGGGGACTCCGCCTGCTTCGGGAGTCCCCAAAGCCTGAGCATCCCGTATAGCCTCTTCTGAATAAGTAGGAAGGGATGGCGACTGACCTGCTATCATTTCCCCAAGTGAATCACTCGGGCGCTCTTTTCAACTTGAGGGGTCTCGGGACCAGCCTCCTCGGATATACTTTCCATTGGACGAGAATCAGCTTCGATCTCAGATGATTCAGGGACTTTTCCCGAATCCTTCTCCAAATCCTCCTCAGCACGAGGTGGGACCTCACCAGTCACCACTGATTTAGTGGTCTTGGAGGTATCGATGGTTTTTCTCACTTGGGTCAAGAGCAGCGAGTCACCATCTTTATTCTCTTCTTCTTCCTCCCTTAATTCCTGAACTACATGGGTAGGGAGAGCAGCATCGTCTATCCTCGATTTGCTAATAGAGATCTTTTTCTTCTTGGGCTTAGGGTCCTCGAAGGTCGAGGCCCTTTTTCTCTTATTGTCCTTCGCCGGCTTCGGAGCCGAAGCCAAATCCTCCTCTTCTTTAGATGGAGGCCTCAAGGACACATCCTTGATCAGGCTTGCGCAAGAAGAAATTAAGTAAGTATAAAGGAATATTAACCAATTCATCGGATATGTAAAAGAGGAAGCTTACCATGGTTCTTTGCCTCTCATCGGCCTTTTGTAAAATCGTGCCAACAACGTTCAACATAAGTAGAGGCTGAGACCAGCCTTTGGACCCGGATCTTGAGGTAGGGGATCACTCGAGGCATCCAAACAACCGCTGCATGACGAAAGAAGACAATAATAAAGCCGAGGGACGAAATAAAGCATGAAAGTTAACAAGTTAAGTAATATTTACACTTCGGGTTCCATTTCTCAGGAAATGACATCCTTTCATTTGGGATGAGATCGAAAGTCCTCACTCGCACAAACCTACCCATCCAGCCTCGATCTTTGTCCTTGTCAATGCTCGAGAACAAAACCTTGTTTTCCCGACGTTGGAGCTTGATCACCCCTCGAAAGATATGAGGGCTGTATAACCTGATGAGGTGATCGAGGGTGAATGGGATCCCCTCGGCTTTTCCATGAAGAATCTGAGCATGATAAATATGCACTAAAATGAATGGTGTATTTTGCCTAAAGTCACCTGGTATTGATGACAAAATTCAATGATGACGAGATCGAGAGGGCCGAACGTGAAAGGGTAAGTGTAAACACTTAGATACCCGTCCCTGTGGGTACTGATGCTCTCTTCAGGGGATGTGATCTTTACCAATTTGTCCCCCTAGTTGCAATCTCTCTTGATCTGCTCGAGATACCCCATGGTTAACGAGCAGATATATCTCGACACGTGCTCACACTGACTAGGGACCAATGGAGGTTTCTCGCTCTTGAAATCGGAATTAAGGACACAAGGGTCGGGAACACACTCCTCAGGTAGCGGATCCACCGGCGTTTAGTCGCCGGCCAACCGTGAAGAAGAAGAAGAAGATTTCTCCTTTTGTGGAACTGTTTTAGATGTTTTCGCCATTGTATGAGTTCAAGAATGAAGAAGATAATGAGGTCTGGTGTTTGGAGATTGGCAGTGAAACTTGAGGGTTAATGGAAGAGAAGAATTTGAGAGAAGTAAAATCTTAGATAATTGGATGAAGGTAAAGTTTGATTCAATGGGGAGAAGGCCTATTTATGGATTTACGGTGACGTTTCAACAACAATAGTGGTCGACCACCAACTGGCGCTCATTAATGATTTGGGGAACTGAACCGACGGGAAGTTTCGGTCACTTCCATCGCTTACGTCATGGGGATGACATCATAATTTATGTTTACCTCGAAAATGGTTTTAACAATTATAATTGATTTTTGGTTCTAAAAATATGTGATTTATTCCAATACTAGTTAATAATCAAGAAATGATAAGTGTAAGTAAGAAGAATGTAATAATCAAACCAGTGTTGCTAAAGGAACGAGGGCCTCAGGCTTGATGGTTTCAGGGCCTCGAGGCTAGCTTAGTAACAATAAATTATGAACAATAAATGAAGAACAATAAAGTTGAAGAATAAACTTGAGCACAACAAACGAGAGAAGCAGAGTAGAATATTCTTATAGCACTGATTAATGTATATCCCCTTACAAAATATTCGGGGTCCTCTTTACATAGGAGGGGAAAACCCTAATATGGTACATGTCTAATTATGACAAAGAATACTATTGGTACAACTATATAACGGCCTAGTACGAATTTTTACTATCTCTTACAAATCTTATCTGTCCAAATCACGTGTCCTTGGGAAATTCTCACTTTTTCTTGAATGTCATCGATTATGCATTGTCTCGAGGTAGGCCGTGACGGGCCTTCGATGTGCTTTATCGAAGTGCACATTCAGATATCGGACTTGAACTTTATCTCGAACACGAGCTCGGGTTCGAAATATAGCATAGACTTCGAAATCGGACTCCTCCGATTTCGGCCGTACAGATAGTCCCTTCGGTTCTTAGAATGAAATGATGAGAAACGATTTGAATTTATGAGGTCTTGGATGATGATATCATTCCTGTGATGTAGTCATTGAAATGACCGAAACATCACATCAGTTCTTTTTCCCAAAAAAATTAAGTGCTCGTCAGAGCTGGTCGGCCACCAACATTAATGTACAGTTGCCTTCTTCCCCTATATATATCCGCTTTTGTTTCTTATTAGGAAATTTTCTACTCTGCAATATTTATTCTTCTCTATAAGCTTTCTTTTCACCACCAATTCTTCCTCCGTATTAGCTAAAAAACTCGTCGGTTTATTAACCTCTTCTTTCTTTGTCTACAGAAACTATGGCCAAAACTTCCAAATCCATTCCTTAGAAAGAAGCAACCTCCACTTTCCCGTCCGGCTGGTGGTAGACCACCGATGCTCAATGAGATTGTGCCAAGTAACTTTTCTTTGAAGAAAGACTTTACAATAGATTATTCCAAGTAACTTTTCTTTGAAGAAAGACTTTAAAATAGATAAACTTTCCGATGTTCCCGGGCGTCGAGAACACGCATCGAGATATATAAGAACCATCGAGGAAGGACACCTCGAATCTGTAAGGAGAGAATGTAAATAGGGGAAGCAGGTCATTCTGTAAATACCTTCTCAAGAAGAGGATATTACGACCCATGTGGAGGGGTTTTTGAGCGTATATACATACCCTTTTACACTGGGTCCCCTCGACCCACTCATGCTCGGATTTTTCCAAAAGTATCAAATTACACTAGGCCAAATTCATTCGTCCTTCTGGCGTATCATATTAATGATGAGGTTCTTCGCCGAAAAGGCAGAAGTCGAGTTCACCCTTATCCACCTCATCTGATTGTACCGACCTCAATATTTCTGACGTTTAATAAATCTCCAACACCGATCCGCAAAGTTCTTCTTCGCCAGTAAGGACGAAGTCAGGGATCGAGGTTGGATGATCCGGTTCATCCAGGTGAGGACCATCAACATTATTACCAACGAGTTCCTGTCGTTCCCCGAGAAATGGAACTTCGAACATGAGTAAAATACCTTGTTCTATTTTTTTTCATAATTTTTGCTGAACTTCACGTAATTGTTCCTCTTTTACTCCCACAGCGGTTCCCTGGATGCCTAATGTGGTCCTCGATCTAGCGGATTTGGCTCGCAAACTGGCTGCCACTTCATCTTACGACAAATGCAGGTGGATGGATTTGTCGAAGGGAAAGTGGGAAGCGAAACACCACGGTACGTGTTACAATATTTCCTTCATAAAAAAGAAGAATCCCTTTCTTCATGTGGCCTAGTTCCACTATCGCAGGCATCAGTGATTTCTCTGAGATGAGGTTGCACCCTCCCAGGGAGGAAGAGGGATCCTCGGCTCCAGAGCCAAAGAAGAATAACAAGAGGAAAAGATACTCGAAGATCGAGGACACCCGAAGTGAAATAAATCCAGCTCAGAGACGCAAAAAGAATGTTGTTATCAAGGAGAGTTCTAACTTCGTTCGCGGATCCATGAGTGATGATGAAGACGAGTTTGAGGGTTCGACGCTGGTGACCCGAACCAAAAAGTCTTCCGATAGTGCTGAGCCCACTATAACCAAGGCCCCTTTCCTTGAAGGAGGAGTTCCAAAAGAGAAAAGGGGCGAAGGCCCTTCATCACGTGACTTGGCAACTGTTTCTCAGAATTCGGGAAATACTCCCAGGGGACTGAGCTTCAAAGAGCCTCTACCCAGTTAGAGCGCCTCGGGTGATCACCCCGAGGCCATGACAGCAGGTCATTCACCGTCATTTCCTTCTTTCTCCAAAGATACCATAAAGAATGCTCGGAACCTGAGGACGCTCGAGTTAGGCGGAGTCCCAAGTGAAAATGATCCCTTCCATGGTTGCTTTACTGGGATTGATGAAGCCGAACCAGCGGATGCAAACTCAACCTTCGAGGAGGCTCGATGGCTTTGCTCAATTGTAAGTTTCTAATAGCGCTATAATTTTTCCAACCTCATACTTTCTTCTTTTATTTAATAGAACTTTCCTTTCTGCATGCCTTCAACAATTATAAGACTGAACTGAGTTGTTGTGAGGCTGAACTGCATAGATCCTCGAACGAGGAGAAACCCCTCAGGCTTTTTTGCAACAAGAAGCAAAGGGAATTGAGGCATTTTCGATCAGAGTTGACCAGAGCGCGGGAATACGAGGACAAGCTAGAGATGCAGGTAACTTTAGTTCTGAAAAAATATGAACTCCCTCTCCCGTCTTTGGAGGCTAACACTTCAAAATCTCAGTTGCAGCAAAAGGTGGAGATTCTGGAACGCCTTCGGGGTAAGGTCGAACAGGTCAACTCTGAGTGCAATGAATGGAAGGCACATGTGGATATCTTTTCTGTGGCCAAAAAAGATGTATTGGCAAAAATGCCTGCCCTCGAGATTCAACTTCGGAAAGCTCAAGAGAGAAATTCAATTCAGGCGGGCAGGAAAGCCGAGCTTAAGGCTAGCCTTAAGAAAGCCAAAGCCAAAGTCGAGGAAGCCCGGGCCGAAGCCAAATAAATCCAAGCCACAGCCGACAAAATGGTAGCCATCTATTTGAAAGATGCTACTAATGCTCAGATGGAGTTGAGGGGGGCCTTCGACTAGGAGAAAATAAGCAACGACTATGTGCGATACCGATCCCGGAGGGAAACATTCGAGGAGATCCATGCTAAAGTCTTCGATATCTCCGAGGAGATAAAGTAGGCTAAGCCAGACGAGGCTGATGCAAAGTTCATCCTTTCATCCGATGACGAAGCTGACGTTGAGAATGATGAAGAGGAGACTGACGAGGAGGCTTCCCGGGAAGAGGCTGGTCCGGAGGGGGTTGATGAAGACAAAGTCCCCGTGGAAGATGCCTCCAAGCAGGCGACCCCGACGATAGACTAAGCCTTATTTGATTTTTTGTAAGGGCTCCCTGTGGGAGTATTGTAAATGTACATTTGTACCATTATCTAATGTATAAAGAAATCTTTTATTTTGTTAATTTTCGACTTGCCTTTACTTTTGAGCTTTGATGTTGTTGACGGTCAGTACGATGTTTTGGACATAGAATATAAAACCCTTAGGTTTTGTGTTCGATGAATGATCGATAATAGGTGACCACTTAGGATCCGATCTTCGAGCTAAGCTTCAGCTCAGGACTTTCGAGTCCGAACTAGGTAAAGTCTCAAGCATGGTGAGCTTCAGCCTTGAAGTTCTTTAAGTATCGGCCCTTATGCTTTAAAGCATTGGCCCTTAGGCACTTTTCTGTTGGCCCTTAAGCTCTTTTAAGTTGGACCTTAGGCTCTTTAGGTTTTCCCTTAGGCTCTTATAAATCGACCCTTAGGCTCTTACAAATCGTCCCTTAGGCTCTTTTTAGGTTGGGTCAATTCGACCTCAAAATGGCTATAATTTTTCCCCTTTCTGGCTAAAGACTTGTAAATAATTTTGTTATGCATTGGCATGTTTTTATATTCATTCGAATTTTTGATGGTTCGATTGATTGAACCTCGATTACAAGTCGACGATAGTTGAATACCTCATGAGGTTTTCTCGAAGGCTGATTTTTTTGAGGCCTTCACATTATTCAGGGCTGATTTTATCGAAGCCCCTTTGATTATGCCGAGGGTAGTTCGATTTAATCGGTTTTTGAAGTATTTTAAGGCTTTTAGTTTTATGGCGGAAGTCAGACGTCTCCGAGCCGCATTGTTTCGGCCGTAGCCTTTTCATATGGCCGTAGCCTTTAGTCCCTGAGTGAGATGGCCTTGGCCTGAATATCGATGAGATGCCTTTTTTAAGGTCTTATAAGTTCTTGTATGCCTCATTGAGGTCTTGTAAGTTCGAGTATTCCTCATTGAGGTCTTATAAGTTCGACTTTTTGATGGCTCGACGTGTTGGCTGTCAATGATAGTCCCCGAGTATTCGAGTATATTTGGCCCTTGAGCCGTTAAATGTGAAAATAGTAGACTTATTCGAGGAACAAAAGTGTTTCGATATAATAACGCTTCTTTGAGTAATCGGTACATGCGTACATGTTTTTGCCATCGGGGGATCGAGTATTCTATATGGACACGGTTCATTTGACCGTTTGGCCCATTACAACATTCTCCTATTGAGGTCCTCCTTGGCATGACTCGTTTTCTTCGAAAATGTAACCTCTGAGGGTGATGTCCCCCAATATTCGAGGTTGATAGAAAAGAAGCTTTGAATACTTGTTGAGTTTTCCTTAGGTAGCATATAGAAGTTGCCTCGTTAAAAATCTTGCCGGTAAAACCCATTTGGGATAAAACCTGATTTAAGGGCAAAAGAGGGCAACACATGCTTTAAAACCCAAGGTCTTCGAGCTGGAGGCTTCTTCGATTTTTCCAATCGAACACCTGTAAGAATTTAGTATGAAATATAAATGAAAAAGGGATAAGGTTATACCTCATCAATAATAGCGTTGGAGAAACGATATATTCCAATTGTTTGGTAGTTGCTCGCCTTCCATAGTGCTAAGCTTGTAGGATCATTTGCCTACTACTCTGAGGACATGGTACGGTCCTTCCCAACTAGGGCCTAGCTTCCCTTCATTTAGGGTTCGAGTGTTGAGGGTGACTTTCCTTAGAACCAAGTCTCCGACTCTGAAGTATCGCAGGTTTGTTCTTCTGTTGTAGTACCTTTCGATCTTTTGTTTTTGGGCGGCTATTCGAACTAACGCGAATTCGCATTTTTCATCTAGTAGCTCGAGAGAGATGTTCATGGCCTCGCTATTCGAATCCTCGGTGGCATGTTAAAATCTGACGCTCGGTTCCCCGACCTCTATTGGGATCAACGCCTTGGACCCATATACCAAAGAAAACAGGGTCTCCCATGTGCTCGACTTTGATGTTGTTTGATATGCCCATAGTACCTCGGGCAATACTTCTCTCAACTTCCCCTTTGCATTATCTAACCTCTTCTTTAAGTTTTGAATGATAGTTTTGTTCGTGGACTCGGCTTGGCCGTTTACACTTGGGTGATAAGGTGTTGATAGGATCCTTTCAATTTTATGATCTTCGAGGAACTTCGTTACTTTGCTGCCGATGAATTGCTTTCTGTTGTCGCCTGTTCTCTCGGAGGGAATCCCGAATCGGCATATGATGTGGTCCCATATGAAGTTGATGACTTCTTTTTCTCTTATCTTTTCAAAGGTATGTGCTTCTACCCATTTTGAGAAGTAGTCAGTCATAAATAAGTTAAACTGAGCCTTACCTGGTGTCGTTGGTAGGGGGCCGACGATGTCCATCCCCCATTTCATGAATGGCCACGGGGATAGGACTGGGTGTAGTTGTTCACCGGGTTGTTGTATCATCGGTGCAAATCTTTGGCATTAATCACATCTTCGAACAAATTCCCTAGCGTCCTTTTCCATGCTACCCTAGTAATATCCCGCTCTAATCACCTTGCGAACCAAGGAGTCGGCACCGGAGTGGTTGCCACAAGTGCCCTCGTGGATTTCTCGTAGAAAATAATCAGTGCCCTCTAGTCCCAAACATACTGCCAATGGTCTGTCGAAGGTCCTCCTATACAATGTTCCATTCTCTTCGAGTGAAAATCGGGTTGCTTTGGCTTGAAGAGCCCTCGATTATTTTGGGTCTGAGGGGAGCTTTCCATGTTTCAAGTAGTCGACCTACTTGTTCCTCCAATCCCATGTTAGACTCGTTGAGTTGATTTCTACATGACCTTCTTCGATCACCGACTTTGATAGCTGTACGATAGTCCCCGGGACTATGTCATCTTCTTCAACAGATGAACCCAAGTTTGTAAGAGAATCGACCTCCCTGTTCTATTCTCGAGGTATGTGGACCAGGGTCCACTCTTTGAAGCGATGCAATGTCACTTGAAGCTTGTCTAGGTATCTTTGCATCCTATCTTCTCGGACCTCGAAGCTTCCATTTACTTGGTTAACTACCAAAAGACAGTCAAATTTTGCTTCGATGAACTCTGCTCCTAGGCCTTTGGCTAGTTTAGACCTGCAATCATGGCGTCATAATCAGCCTCGTTGTTAGTTAATTTCAAAGTTTTTATTGATTGTCTAATGATGCACCGTCAGTGAAGAGGGTCCATACCCCCGATGATGTGCCCATTTTTAACAAGAATTCTTTTTCTACTTCGGGCACGAGGGCAGGCATTAAATCGGCCACGAAGTATGCCAAAATTTTAGATTTGATAGCAGTTCGAGGTTGATATTCGATATCATATCCTCCAAGTTCGATGGCCCATTTGGCCAATCGGCCTGATAATTCGGGCTTATGTAGTGGATATGTAGTTAATACACATATAAGATGACATTAAAAATATGGTTTCAATTTCCTAGATGCACTTATTAATGCAAGGACTAGTTTTTCTTAATGCGGATACATGGTTTTAGCATCTCCTAGGGTCCGACTCACATAATAGACAGGAAATTGCGTACCTTTCTCTTCTCGAACCAACACTCCACTTACCGCTACCTCGGACACAACTAAATATAAATATAGTGTTTCATCCTCCTTCGAAGTATGGAGCAAAGGTGGGCTCGAGAGATACCGTTTTAATTCTTCCAAGGCTTGTTGAAATTCTGGAGTCCATTCGAAGTTGCTCTTTTTATTTAGTAGGGAGAAGAAATGATGGCTCCGATCTGAAGACCTCGAGATGAATCGGCCTAAGGCGGCTATCCGCCCGGTCAGCCGTTGCACGAATTTTACATCGTTTACTACGGTGATCTTTTCGATGGTTTTGATTTTGTTGGGGTTGATCTCGATCCCCCTGTTTGACACCATGAAGCCCAAAAATTTGCCTGAGCCAACTCCTAAAGCGCATTTCTCGAGGTTGAGTTTCATATTGTATCTTCTTAAGATATCGAACGTCTCCTGCAAATGAGTCAAATGATCCTCATCAATGTAAACTTCCATTGATTTTCCTATTTGACGTTCGAACATCTTATTAACTAGGCATTGATATGTCGCTCCCCCATTTTTTATCCTGAAGGGAATTACATTATAGCAATATGTACCATACTTTGTGATAAATAACGTCTTTTCCTGGTCCTCCAGGTTCATTTGAATTTGGTTGTACCCGAAGTAGGCATCGAGAAAAGTAAGGATCTCGTGGACAACCGTGGCATCGATCAAATGATCGATGTTGGGCAGTGGGAAAGAATATTTAGGGAATTCTTTGTTCAAATCCTTATAGTCCACACACATTCTAAGTTTATTCCCTTTTTTGGGGACTACCAGTACATTGGCTAGCCATTCGGGGTATTTTACTTCCCTAATGGATCCTATTTTGAGAAGTTTAGTTACCTCATCTTTGATGAATGCATAGTTTACCTCGGATTGAGGTCTCCTTTTTTGCTTCACTGGTTTGGACCTGGGGTCGACACTTAGTCGATGAGTGGTTATCTTCAGTGGGATCCTTGTCATATCTAAGTGGGACCAAGCGAAGCAATAAATGTTATCAATAAGAAATTGAATGATTTTTTTCATGAGTTTGGGGGTTAATCCCGTTCCCAGGTATATCTTTCCTTCTGGAAGAAGCTCGATCAATGTGGCCTGCTCAAGTTCTTCGACTGTGGACTTCGTTGCATCTGATTCTTCGGGGGCAACGAAGGTCCGAGGGGTGATGAAATCTTCTTCTTCGTCCTCGACCACTTATTCATCGGGCTCCTGCCCCTTGGTCTCAACCGAGGGTACGAGCTGTGATTGCTATTTGGCTACCTGTTTGTCTATTGACTTCTCTGAGGTAGATGAAGTCAACACTGGTGCCAAGTCGTGCACCACGAACATCTCCTTAGATGCATGTTTCTCTCCGTATACCGTTTTCACTCCATCCTTTGTAGGGAACTTCATCATTTGATGAAGAGTTTATGGCACTGCCCTCATACTATGGATCCACGGCCTTCCAAGTAGAGAGTTATACCTCATGTCACCTTCAATGACATGAAACTTGGTGTTCTGTATGGTTCTGGACACGTTTACTGGGAGGATGATTTCCCCTTTTGTTGTTTCACTCACCATGTTGAATCTGTTTAAGACTCGAGAGGCGAGTATGATTTGGTCGAGCATCCCGTGCTGCTCTACGACCCTCGACCTGATTATATTGGCCGAACTACCTGGATCCACGAGCACACGTTTAACTTGAATTTTATTTAAAAGGATAGAAATTACCAGTGCATCATTATGAGGTTGAGACAAGGTCTCGATGTCCGCTTCGTTGAATGGAAGAGTGCCCACGGGTATGTAGTCTCGAATCCATTTTCCCCCTGTGACGGATACTTTTGTTCATTTGAATATGGGTCTCTATGGGATGTCGACTCCTCCGATGATCATGTGAATGACGTGCTGGTCCTCTTCTGGTTCATTTTTCATGTTTGCATCTCTCTCTCGAAAATGGTTCTTTGCCCGGTCGCTGAGAAATTCTCGGAGGTGTCCCTCGTTAAAAAGTCGGGATACCTCCTCTCGAAGATGTCTGCAGTCTTCGGTCTTGTGACCATGAGTACCATGGTACTTGCACATTACATTGGGGTTCCTTTGAGAAGGATCAGACTGTATGGTCTTGGGCCATCTGGTGTCTCTAATCTTGCCGATGGCAGATACAATGTCTGAGGCATCAATGTTGAAGTTGTATTCTGATAATTGGGGTGCCTCCATCGGTCCTGAGTTTCTGTCAAACCCACCCTTGCTCATGAGTCCCCGGGAACTTTAGCCTCGATCCACTCTTCCGTCATTTCGAGGTATGTTATGCCTCGACGTGTTTCTTCGGTCTTCAATGTACGACTGATACCTATCCTTGTTTGGTCTTGGCTCCCTTTTTGCATTTCTCGGTTCCTTTTTTAGTAGCCTTCTTGGATACACTAAGACCGAGGGGGATCCCAATTGGTCGTCCTCGATCCTAATTTTCGATTGGTACCTGTTGTGCACATCCGCCCAAGTTATGACGGGATACTCGATCAAGTTCTGCTTCAGTGTCCCCGAAGCTATTGAGCTTCGTTCATTCAGGCCCTGTGTGAAGGCCTGTACAACTCAGTCATCGAAGACTGGTGGCAATTCCATTCGTTCCAACTGAAAACGGGAAACAAACTCCCTTAACATCTCGTTCTCTCTTTGCTTGATTTTGAACACATCGGGCTTCCTTGTAGCGACTTTTATGGCACCAACATGTGCTTTTACAAACGAGTCTTCCAAAATGGCAAACGAATCTATTGAGTTTGAGGGGAGGTTATGATACCACATCATGGCCCCCTTGGACAATGTTTCTCCAAATTTCTTCAACAAAACAGACTCGATCTCGTCGTCTTTTAAGTCATTCCCCTTTATGCCACAATTGTATGTGTAATGTGTTCATTGGGATTTGTGGTCCCGTTGCATTTTGGAATGTCCGACATCCGGAACTTCTTCGGAATGGGATTCGGAGCCGCATTCGGTGGAACAGTTTCTGTACAAATTTCTTCGAATCCAGTCCTTTCAAGATCGGGGGTGCTCCCGGGATCTGGTCGACCCTCGAGTTGTAGGTTTCCACTTTCTTGTCGTTGTCCTATATCTTCTTTTATCCTGATTCGACCCTCTTAGTGAGTTACTCGAGCATCCTAGTGATGGTGGGGTCCATTCCTGGCCCATTATTGCTTGATGTTTCTGGGGTTGGCTCAACCCGAGGAGATGTTTCTGGTCCTGCTGTGCTCGAAGTCTTTTGCTGATTCTGTAATTGAGCGATAGCAACTTTTTGTTCTTGCAACATTTCAAAGATTACTTGTAGTCTAACTTCTCTTTCTTCTCGAGCCTGCATTCTTTTTACGTCAGGTTGGTCTCCTCCATGTACATTTCCTTCAATATCAGTACCCAAGTCGACGTGCAAAGAAATGTGTGAACCACCGTCGACAGGGTTTGGTGCTGGTGCTACCCCAGGGTTTAGCGGTGGTACACCGGCCCCTGAAGCTATTACACTATTTTCTCCATGGAACCCGATACCGTTGTTTCCATTTGCTGAGTTAGACATATTTTAACCTGAAACCAAAGAATCTTTGGACAAGAAAAAGTGTGAAGAATAACGTGTGTTATCAGAAAGCTAGCACCAAAATAATCACTATTATCTTTAGCCCCATAGTGGGTGCCAAACTGCTTACCTCGAAAATGGTTTTAATAATTATACTTAATTTGTGGTTCTAAAAATATGTGATTTATTCCAATACTAGTTAATAATCAAGAAATGATAAGTGTAAGTAAGAAGAATGTAATAATCAAACCAGTGTTGCTAAAGAAACGAGGGCCTTGGGCTTGATAGTTTCAGGGCCTCGAGGCTAGCTTAGTGACAATAAAGTATGAACAATAAATGAAGAATAATAAAGTTGAAAAATAAACTAGAGCACATCAAACGAGAAAAGTAGAGTAGAATATTTTTATAGCAGTGATTGATGTATATCCCCTTACAAAATAGTTGGGGTCCCCTTTATATAGGAGAGGAAAACCCTAATATGGTACATGTCTAATTATGACAAAGAATACTATTGGTACAACTGTATAACGGCCTAATACGAATTTGTACTATCTCTTACAAATCTTATCTGTCAAACCACGTGTCCTTGGGAAATTTCCGCTTTTTCTTGACTGTCATCGATTATGCACTGCCTCGAGGTAGGCCATGACAGGCCTTCGATGTTCTTTCTCGAAGTGCACCTTCAGAGATCGGACTTGAACTTTATCTCGAACACGAGCTCGGGCTTAAAACATAGCATAGACTTCGAAATCGGACTCCTCTGATTTCGGCCGTATACAATTTATCGAAGCCGAAAGAATCGAAGGCTCAGTTCGTTTCTTGCCACTACGCTCCAAGAAACGAGAGGACTATCTGTGCACGGTTGAAATTGGGGCTACCCAATTTTACTATTTGATCGAGACTGGTACGTTGTATCGAAGGTTAGCTTTGGCCAAATCATGGAGCTGAGGTATTGAGTTCGAGATCGAGGTTGGTATTAATCGAAGCCAAGGGAGGCATACTCCGAGTAATATCAGAAATGGCTCAGTAACGGAAGAGCGAGATATCCGTAATTGGTCGAGGATCATGACGCAAATCTCGGAACGGATCAAATCAGAAGTAGTTAATTAGCTAATTATGTGATTTTCCACTATAATTAAAGTTATACCATAAGTAAAATTCATCTGCTATGTAAAGAGGGTTTCTAATCATTTGTAAGGGAGGATCATTCAGAGAGATTAAAGCAACACAACTCTCTTTCTTATTTGTGTTATTATTCATCAGTTTATTCCATCTCTTACTGTTCTTACACTTACCAATTCGAGGATATCTTGACTCGAGACCGAAGTTCTATTTGAACGCTGGTTTGATTTATTTGTAGTTTAATTCTGTCATTTACTTTTATATTTATCAATTGGTATTGAGCGAAATCACATATCCTTAAAACGACAATTTAAGTTTAATTATTGTCCAAATTTTAGGACAAACAGTTATATACTAGTATTTGTACCTTGTTTATTCAGCTTCTAATGTTTTGGCCTCTTATATGGTAGTATTAGGTACGAGTGATATCAATATTAGGTAGTATTTGGAATCAATGACATCCAAAGGGTTAATTTCCAGCGTCGTCATCTCTTGACTCTTCGCGATGCCCTCAAGTGAGTATCTCCACTTCTTATTAAGAAAAGAATAAACATTTGGAATTAATTAGAACAACGTATCTAAATAACTTACAAGGGGAACGTCAAAAGTAACTTATCAACAAACATTGTAACTGAGAAATTAATTAGGAGATGTTTGTATGGAATTAGTGCACAACTGAAAAAATAAAGGAAATATGAAAAATGTCATATATAGTATTCCTTCTTTTCTAATTTAGATATCAACATTTCGCTTATCAAAAGTCAATTTGACTAAATTTTAAAATTAAATTAGATAAGTTCAATTTAATATTTTAAAATCAAAATTTAGATATTCAAAAATTATACGAAAAATACTATAAGTTGTAATTTTTCTCATGTTAATATGTGTAGACAATAAATTGCGTCGAGAATAAAATCAAGACCGAAAAATATTGAAATAATCGGAGTATTTCATTTTAAATATTTGAGTATTACAATCTCTATTAATCTTTTGATTCTACTTTCCAATAGTAAATAAAAGAGCCTTCAAGCTTAATGTTGAATTTTATTTTATTTTAATCCGGGCGTTTGAAGCTTGATCTTGACGTATTTTTAATCCAAGGGCTTGCAGTTTGTTCTTGAATCTTCGTCTCGATCTTTTAATCTTTAGAACACTTGAATGCTTGTAGCTTTTAGAAAATGCTGCAGCATTTAATCCATGAGCTCTCTCTTGCTTCTTGTTATAACTTCTGGTGTCTTTTCTGGGTTATGAAGACCCTTATTTATAGTTGTGGAAGGAAAGAGTTATGATAAGAACAAACTCTTTCCGACCAATCAAATTGAAGAGTGGCAAAACTACATTTGATCGGGCCAGAACATGTCATTTGCACATATGACGCGATTTTATTGGCCTTTTAATTTGACTTGGCATGCCTTGTCATTTTGACAGATTCTGTTGGCTCTTCCATTTGACTTGGCGTGCCACATCATTTGACACGTGACAACAAATTGGGCCTATAGGAATATGTCATATTGGGTCTGATAAAGTGAACTCATCATTTGTAACCTAACTAAATGTGTTAGCCCGATCAATATCTATTAGGCTTAAGTAGTTGATCCAATTATATTAGCCCATAATATTTATTCGAACTAATATATTTAATATATAATTCATATTATTTTATTAAATTTAAGTCCAATAAAATATAAATACTTACAAATATCCCTACTTCGAGATTCGCTCGAAGCGCTAATTTGATAAATCTCAAGGCGAGGCTCTGAAGCACCGATAAATTAGCCTCGGATCAAATATCCTCGAAACAGGTATTTCCGAGGTTCATTTGTATTGCATAAATTATGCCTTAAAATAATTTGACTCGAGAATTTAACCTTAGCTCATGTCGGATCCGCGTTGATTGGGGTACCTTTGATACTTGAATTTATTGCCGCTTGAAAATTCCAATTCTTTCACAATTTAAGAAAGAATCTTTCCAATTGTAATGCCCAACAGATTGACACGTTAAGTCTTTAGTATCTCCATGTGACAAATTCAAGTATAATTACAGATTGTTTGGATGGTTGTTATCCATTGTATTATACCGTATTTGTCACGATCCAATTTCTTTTACAGATTGTGATGACGACCAACATTATTGTTAGGCAAGTCAACACTGATCAAACTAGTGGTTTCCGTATTTAATAGATCAGTAAGTGAATGTTAATTTCTCATTTGTTAAAATGATTTAAAAATTTGCAAATAGAACACGATTAAATGGAAGCAACTGAGTACAAATCATAATCACATAAACAAATCCAAAATTCAAAAGTCTACTAGTGTGCGTGCCAAGACCTGGTGTCACAAGTATGTGGGCAATTTCGTAGAATATACAAAACAATNAAAAAAAAAAAAAAAAAAAAAAAAAAAAAAAAAAAAAAAAAAAAAAAAAAAAAAAAAAAAAAAAAAAAAAAAAAACATAAGAGAGACTTCAGCTGCTACAGAACGGCTCAGAAGGCAGTTCACCATGCAGTCTCGAGATGGGGATCAAATCTGAGCACCAGACTGGTAACCAGATGCACCTGTCTCAGATCTCGTACAATCAAGTGCAGAAGTGTAACGTGAGTACATAAATAATATGTACCAGTAAGTGTCTAGTCTAACCTCGAAGAAGTAGTAACGAGGGGTCGACTTCGACACTTACTAAGGCTAATAACATGGTAATATGAAATTCTAATTAAGCATGATATACAACAATAAGACTCAAAACAAGTCTTCACCATATTTAAGAGCTTAAATCACTTCCTTTAAAACATATGATCACGCAACAATGAATTTATACCAACTATGAAAGTAACTTCCAGTTCTATTATCACACACGAATACCAACAAGGACGTTCGGCCCGATCCGACATAAATATAAACTGTGCACTGCCAAGGATCGAACGACGCGAACCATAGATGCATCTATTATCTCGTTCGCGGATCATACATGCGACGCGGTCAAATATAAATTTATCAATAAATCATAACCCTTTCTTGATTCTTTTCAAAATAAAGGCAATCCAACTTGAATCTTTTAAATCCTTACAAATCCTCAACTTAGTTCCAATTTATACAATTAAAAAATATAATCAAATATCGGTGTCCACAAGCATGGTGTAAGCCTAAAACTATCCGGACATAAACAGGAATAGTAGCTACGTATGGCCTCTCGTCACTTCGTGAGTACGTAGCCCCCACAATAACAACACACATTAATTAAGTTCACCTATGGGGTAAGTTCCCTCTTACAAGGTTAGAAAAGAGACTTAACTCGACCCAAGGCCTACTTTCCAGTCCAAGATTATGTCCCAAAAATCTCAATTCGGTGCAGGACAATCAAAAATTATTTAAATAGTGTAAAAACTAATCAATATATGTTTAAAAGTTCATAACCTCACTATTAAAGCGATTACCTAACCCAAAATGCAAGATTCGTAAAATTAGCCCTCGGACCCACATGTCGAATTCCGAAAATTTTCGAAGAAAGTTGTTACCCATAACCTTAGGAGCAAGAATATATGATTTTTACTAAGAACCATAACCAATTTTGTAACGACCCGACCGGTCGTTTTGAGCTCTAGCGCATCTTTCAGCGGTTTGAAGTCATGAGCAGCTCTATTTCAGGTATTATGACTTGTAGGTGTGGTCGGAATTGAATTTCGAAAAGTTTAGAGTTGATTTAGAAAGAAAATTCTCATTTCAGAAGCCTTAAGTTGGAACAATCAACTAAGATTGGAATATTGAGTAAACGACGTCCGAATCAAGATTTAAAGGTTCCTGCAGGTTCGTATGATGATTTCGGGCTTGGGCGTATGTCCGGATCAGGCTTTGGATAACCCGAGAGCGTTTCGATGCATATTGTGGAAGTCAACATGTTTGAAGAAATTTCCTAAGTTTGGCTTGAAGCTTTTTTCAGTGATGTTGATGTCCGCTTGGGATTCCGAGTCTGGGAATAGCTCCGTATGGTGATTCTGGAGTTGGGAGCGCGATCAAAAGTGAATTCGGATGTCCGTAGGTCATTTTTCAGTCATTTGGCTAAAGATAGAAATTTAAAGGTTTTTGAGAAATCCGACCGGAAGTGGAAATTTTGATATCGGGGTCGGAATGTGATTCCGGAAGTTGGAGTAGGTTCGTAATGTCGAATATGAGTTTTGTGCAAAATTTGAGGTCAATCGGACGTGATATGATAGGTTTCGGCGTCGGATGTGGAAGTTTTGAATTTCTAAGTTCTTAAAGTTGGGATTTGGGTGCGATTCGTGGTTTCGATGTTGTTTGATGTGATTTAAGGCCTCGAGCAAGTCTGCAATATGTTTTGGAACAGGTTGGTATAATTGGACGGGGTCCCGGGGGCCTCGGGTGGATTCCGGGTGGTTAACAGATCAAGTTAAGAGTTTGAAAAAGGCTGGAATTTGTTGTAATCTGGTATGACCGCACCTGCGAGGATTTGGCCGCAGGTGCGGCTATGGCACCGCAGGTGCGAAGGATTGATGGTCCGGCTGGGAGCGCAGGTGCGATGGTATTTCTGCACCTGTGAGGTCGCAGATGCGGGTTATGGGGCGCAGGTGCGAAGTTGGCTCGAGTTAAGGAAAGCCGCAGGTGCGGATGTTTGGTCGCACCTGCGGAATCGCAGGTGCAAAAAATTCCCTGGGCAGAATGTTTTAAAACCGAGAATTTGTGGCCATTTCTTCATTTCTTCTTTGGTTTGGTCGATTTTGGAGGAGCTTTAAGAGACGATTTCTTCATGCAATGTCAAGGTAAGTAATTTCTTCATGTTTTTAAAGTTAAATATAAGTATATGCATGGAATTAGACATGGAAATTGGTAAGAAATTGGGAAATCTTGAAGAAAACCTAGAAATGGTAATTTGAATTTTTAGCCACGAATTTGAGCATGAAATGTAGAGTAAATTGTATATTTTAACTATTGGAGCTATGGGTAGATTTTATCTTCGAGAAATTTCGGATACCGGGCATGTGGGCCCGAGGGAATTTTGGTCAATTCACTATGAAGTTTCATCAGAAGGGCTTGGAGGCTGGTTATGGAATTTCGGAGCGAGGTGAGTCTCTTTTCTAAATTTGTGAGGGGGAATTGTCCCCCTAGGTGAACTAAATGAATACATGCTAGTGATTGCGAGGGATACGTATGCACGAGGTGACATGAGTCTGTGCGTAGCTACTCTTATGCCATGTCTAGGTCGTCTAGGACCCAGTAGCATACTTTACTTGTTGTACTGATGAGCTTGTCAATGATTTATCATGTGATTCTTTCAATGAGTATTTAAACCTCCGTGAAGGATAGAGTTTACTTTTCTTAATCACCTAGAAGGAGAATTTATTCTTCCTTGAATAATTGTGTTTTGGATAAACCTATGAGTTCGGAACTCTATCAAAATCAGCAAGTAAATCTCCAGAAATTTTTTAAATATTATACTCATGTTTAATAAACGGAGAATTTTATCACTTCATTGAACAACTAATTTTCCTGATAAAAATGTGGTTTATTGGGTGAATATGTGTAACTTTGGGTGCCTGAGTCGCATGTATGATGCGCGAGTAGGATGACCCTGTATTTATGAATATGCATATGAGCACCTGAGTCGCAGTTATGATTCGCGAGCAGGATAGCTTTATTATTATTATGTTAACCGCGTCGCATGATCGACTCGTGATTGGGGCAGATAGATGCATCTATGGTTCGGGCCGTTCGACCCTCGACAGTGCGCAATTTATATTTATGGTGGTTCGGGCCGCCGACCTTCGGCATTGCTTGCGCATGATATTTAATGCGTAGTTGCTATGATTTTTTCCTGATTACTGGCCTGAAATATTAAGTTGTCGATTGAATTGACAGAGATTCAAAGTTATTAAAAAGATTTTGGAAGAAGTTGTTCCTTCCCGTTGATTAATTGTTATTTTATTAAATCACCCATGTTGATTAATTGTTATTAATATGACGAAGGATTAAAGTGTTACATGTGGAAAGAGTTGGAAATAATTATTCTCGATTTTTAATAAATTTCCTAGGATATTCATGCTTAGTGTCACACTCGAATATTCTAAATTGACTTTTAGCAAATGTCTAATTTGACCTCTCGTCACTACCTCTCTGAGGTTAGGCTGGCGACTTACTGAGTACACGTTGCTTTTGTAATCATGCTACACTTGCTGTGCATTTTATTGCATAGGTAATTTCCTAGCAAGGTGGAGATTCGGAGACTTAGGCGAGCTGCATCATCCGGAGGAGATCCGCAGCTGACGGAGTCTCCTCCGTACTGTATTTATTTCATTTTAAATTTTCTTATCCAGTTGTATTTCGGATAGGCTTTGTAATGATTGTATAGACTCTTAGAAATTGCTCATGTACTTGTGACACCGGGTTCTGGGATGTGTTGGGATATATTTGTTAAAATAGGACTATTTAAACCATTGTATTTACTCAACGAATTTTATTTAATTATTATGTTATAAGTGAAGATAATAATATTCATAAATGCTAAAACCAGAAATTATTTATATTAATTAATGATTGGCTTGCCTGACAATGATGTCCGGCGCCATCACGACCTTATGGATTTTGTGTCGTGACAACATGGTATCAGAGCGCTAGGTTCCTGTAGGTCTCACGAGTCATGAGCGAGTCTAGTAGAGTCTTGCGGATCAGTACGGAGACGTCTGTACTTATCTTCAAGAGGCTACAGTAATGTTAGGAGTAATTCCCTTCTTGATTCCTCATCTTGCGAGTTGATTCCTTTGAAGCTTATGCCTATGTTCATTCCTACTTAATCTTACACGTCGCGAAGTGCTTTCTATGAATTAGGAATTCGAGAAGTTGAAATGGTGCTACGGATGTAATTCGAGATGTTTCCATGTGTAATTGGTGAGGGTCTGTTGTTATGGCCTTGCAGAGGAATAATATGTTGTTTCGGCTCAGTAGCGGTGTTTCTGGGAGCCTTAAGGCTATGCTCAGGTAGTGATGATGCTTTTGATTGGTTATTGTGTAATGTCGATATGATGATAGAGTGTTTGCCCGTATGTTGGGGGGGGGGGGGGATAATTGGTTTGAAGGGAGGTTTTTTAAAGGGGGAATTTCGGGG
>ML416038.1:0-73127 GCA_005239525.1 Nicotiana knightiana | reverse complement strand
GGGGGGGGGGGGTGATGAATGGTTTGAAGGGAGGTTTTCTCAGAGGGTGACTTCGAGATTTCGGTATTCTAGTGCCGGCAGAGGAAAGGCATTTGGGTTATGAATGGTCCGGTTAGGGTTGATAAAGTAGTAAGACTTGGTGTCTTCAAGTGAGGTGGGATAGGCACCTATGACATGTAGTCGTCGTCATTGACCGGATGTAATGTGTTAAGTTGGCGGTGCTATGGTTTCTTCGGTTGCATGGGGTCCGATTATTGAGAGGAAGTATTGAAGAATGCAGTTGGCAGAGATGGTGAGGTGCGGTGATTCAGTACCGGATAGGGGTTGGTAATGAAGGCAGCTAGAGAAAGATGATCTTCATAGAGCTTGAATTCATGGTGATCTGCTGGTTTAAGAGCTACAGAGAACGATCCTGGACTGAGGCTAGGCGGTGGTTCCTTCTCTAGGAGGCTAGGTGTAACAAGCGGAAGTTGAGCGGTCGCAAAGTAGGGGAGCGGCAGCATGGCTTGGAATTTGAAGATATTTTCGCGCATTTAATGGATGTCCATGAGGAGCGGACGGACTAGTAAAGTTGGTAAATGAAGCAGGGCGTAGGATGGGGTATTGAAGTCGCATAGAGCGTGCATTTCAGCGTTGTTGGAAGGTGTCCGCGGGTGAATTGCACAGGTGGGTTATCTCCTATGAATAGGTTAGCGGTGGCATGGTTGGCAGGTCTTTGTGAGGGATCCTAGTGGCTATTCGGTAGGAGGAAGAATGTGTGAATGATGCTAGAGAATTTGTATTTAGGGAGTGCTAGCAAGAGAATTTGGAAGAATTGGACGGATTGGTTGAGCAAGATCGTGTTATCAAAGGAGAAAGGATCTCAGTAGGGTCTAAAGTAGTGCAAGGAGTAGCGTCGGGCTAAGTCGGGAGTCCCACAATCTGCAGTTGGGTTGCAGGATTGTGTTATCATAGGGTTGCGGATTGTCGGCGTGTTTGCAAGTTATTACAGCTAAAGGAAAGGAGTAAGATGGTGATTGTGCGTGGGATTTGATGAATGTGTGCAAAAATTGGCCATGTCAGACCAGGGTTAGGCTTTGGAAGATTCAAAATTTTGCTTAAAGCATAGGTGAGTTGTCAGGATAGTTACTCGGTCACGTGTTTCATTGAAAAGAGTGTTCATGTGCTAGGAGAGCCTTGGAGTTGATTGTATTCGGGACCAGTCAGAGTGGGTGACTCTCAACAGCGGTCCTAGTGAATTCAAAAGTTAAGAATGTGGAGTTTAAGGATTTCAGGCAGCAGTATGATCGAGAATCGAGCTTTTGCAGGATAGTATTGGGGGAGTGAGAGAAATAGACTCTGGATTGTAGAAATATTATCAAGAGCGTATGAGACGGGTTGCGGGATTTATGCAGCATAGTCTCGTGAATCAAGGTCACTCGGGATGTGTGAGGGTTGAGTTTTCTATGAGTTGAAGGAAGTTGCTCTTGTTCCTGAGGCAATCGAAGATGATTAAAAGAAGATAAATTGATTAGCCATGGTTGAAATGGCACATTTACGGTAGTGATCAGTTCCTTCGGTGTGATTAAGTTATGCATGTGGGTTGTGCCGATGTGTGCGGGGCCTGTCGGCCGTCGTAATGGATTTCATGTGGGAGCATTCAAGTATTATAGCCTGTCAGGTGTAGGCGGAGCCCAGAAGGGTTATGGTGGTATAGACTACTACTTAAGGATTTGCATGTTCGGTGATTGTGGGAATTCACTCGTGTGTTGAGATGGTACTCTTGAATTGCGTTAAGTAAAATATTTCTATATGATGAAGTGTTCACCCTATTGGTGGTTCAGAAGTTATGATGGAATTCGTGCGCTACCTCCTATTGGCATGTTACGTGCGGTAGGCAGTATGTAACTGGGAGTGAGAATCAAGATTTACGATTCGGTGTTGACAAGGATGTCATGAGCTCGGATGAGCAAGGAGAAGTGATTTGAAAGTTCAGAGTAAGCTGGTGTTATCTTCAGTGTCACCTGAGATCGATATTCTGTGGAAGAGGCTTTGTACCCTGGTCACGGGTTCTTGATGTGTTGTGCAGTATTAGTGTGGTCGGTGATGCGGATGTGCAGATTTGTTACCTGGTGTGGAAAGTCGTGGGAGCGCAACCACGAGGAGATCGTATAAGTGTGACATGTAGTCAGTTAATGGATTGAAGGTTTAGACTGAGTATAAGGAAGTGAAATATTGCTTATTTGAGAATTTAAGCCTGGAAGGCGTTCAGTTCATTTGTATGTGGATTGTGGGGTGTTTGTCCCGACTATGAGGGTTGTTCTTGCGTATTATGAGAGGAAGTGGGTTAATATGGACCCAGGTAAAGCTATTAGCTTATTTTGGACTCGATATTTGTGGATGGATTTAAATATGATTATGGGCTCCGTATGAGCCATGCATGTTCATTTCAGTAGAGCACTTTTCATGGAAAGGTATTAGAACAGCGGATGTTGTTCCGTCTTCGTCAAATTCATGTGATAATACAATTGTGCCGTGTGAGTTGTGAAACAACTTGATAATTTCTTATGTGTTGAGATCTCCGCGTAGTGATGAAGTTATGTGAGTAGGACAGCTCTTGAGATCCAGAGTATATATATATATATATATATATATATATATATATATATATATATATATATATATATATATACCGCACCTCAATTGTGCTCGAGTTTTGTAAGCATATGGATTATCAGTCTCCCCAGGATGGTATTATGCCTCGGCATGCTTATTATCGATATTCAGTAATTTGTAATAGTGAGCAATTCAGCTCCGTGTATATTCCTTATGTGAATTTTATGATGGGATCGGGTGGCACGCTGTCACGGGTATGTTATTGGGATCGGGTGGCACGCCGCCACGGGTATCTTATTGGGATCGGGTGGCACGCCTCCACGGGTATGTTATTGGGATTGGGTGGCACGCCGCCACGGGTATGTTATTCGGATCGGGTTGCACGCCACAACAGTGTGATGATGAGTAAGGTACCTATATTAAGTTTCTTATGTATACTCCCTATTTTCTGAGAGAAGTTCATATTAGTTGCGTGAGTTGAATAGTCCCTTCCTGAGTCGTTTCTTATTATCATGTTCGAGTTATGGCCTATTGGCGCGATGTGGTATCATGTGAGGTTGTTGGTCATGTTTGGGGTGATTTGTTGTCTGAGCAGTTCATACTGGGTGAGACGAGATTATCGGATTAGGGATGAGTGCGATAAGGTCATGTGAAGTGTATACTAAAGAACAATACCATTATTCAGGTTCATAATGATGTGATGATTCCAGTCAAGATGAGGTATTCAATGATTTGTTAACTATGCAGTTAGGTATGAATTTCTACACATCTCCTCCGTTATGGTGGTATCATCAGCATTATAGCAGGATGTATGTATATATATCATGAGGTGCATTGGGAGCATCACATTCGTGAAATTTTGGCTATTAAGGTTCAGAGAGCGTCATTGTGGTTAGATGATGAATCTTGCGGTGCATGGTGCTAATTCAACAAGGGTATGCAGTCATGTTATGGTATGTCGTGTGGTAGTCGATACGGTGTTTATATATTGAAACTAGGCTTGGCAGAAAATTTCAAGTGTTAGAACTAGGTTCTGAGATTATTACATGGATAAAAGAAGATATATTAGATTTGATCAAGCTAATGTACTCAACTGGGTTGTGGTAGCACGGGTAGGTGCTCGAGGTGTTAAAAAATTATTTCAGATAACTCCAGAGCAGTTCTTGCATGTTCGAGGACGAACGTCTGTTTAAGTGGGGGAGAATGTAATGACCCGACCGGTCGTTTTGAGCTCTAGCGCATCGTTCAGCGGTTTGAAGTCATGAGTAGCTCCATTTCAGGTATTATGACTTGCAGGTGTGGTCGGAATTGAATTTCAGAAAGTTTAATTTGGAAAGAAAATTCCCATTTAAGAAGCCTTAAGTTGGAAGAATCAACTAAGATTGGAATATTTAGTAAACGACCTCCGAATCATGATTTAAAGGTTCTTGCAGGTTCGTATGATGATTTCGGACTTAGGCGTATGTCCGGATCAGGCTTTGGATAACCCGGCAGCGTTTCGATGCATATTGTGGAAGTCAGAATTTTTCAAGAAATTTCCTAAGTTTGGCTTGAAGATTTTTCCAGTGATGTTGATGTCCGCTTGGGATTTCGAGTTTGGGAATAGCTCCGCATGGTGATTCTGGAGTTGGGAGTGCGATCGGAAGTGAATTCGAATGTCCGTAGGTCATTTTGTAGTCATTTGGCTAAAGATAGAAATTTAAAGGTTTTTGAGAAATGCGACCGGAAGTGAAAATTTTGATATCTGTGTCGGAATGTGATTCCAGAAGTTGGAGCAGCTCTGTAACGTTGAATATGACTTGTGTGCAAAATTTGAGGTCAATCGGGCGTGATATGATGGGTTTCGGCATCAGATGTGAAAGTTTGGAATTTCCAAGTTCTTAAAGTTGGGATTTGGGTGCGATTTGTGGTTTCGATGTTGTTTGATGTGATTTGAGGCCTTGAGCAAGTCTGCAGTATATTTTGGAACAATTAGGTATAGTTGGACGGGATCCCGGGGGCCTCGGGTGGATTCCATGTGGTTAACGGATCAGGTTGAGAGTTTGAAGAAGGCTGGAATTTGCTATCATTTGGTGTGACCGCACCTGCGAGGATTTGGCCTTAAGTGCGGCACCGCAGGTGCGAAGGTTTGATGGTAATGCTGGGAGCGCAGGTGCGATGGTATTTCCGCACCTACGAGGTCGCAGATACGTGTTATAGGGCGTAGGTGCGAAGTTGGCTCGAGTTGAGAAAAGCCGCAGGTGCAGAGGTTTGGTCGCACCTGCGGAATCGCAGGTGCAAGTGTTGGATCGCAGGTGCGAAAAATGGCCTGGGCAGAATGTTTTAAAACCAAGAATTTGTGGCCATTTCTTCATTTCTTCTTTGGTTTGGTCGATTTTGGAGGAGCTTCAAGAGAGAATTTCTTCATGCAATGTCAAGGTAAGTAATTTCTTCATGTTTTTAAAGTTAAATATAAGTATATGCATGGAATTAGACATGGAAATCGGTAGGAAATTGGGAAATCTTGAAGAGAACCTAGAAATGATAATTTGGATTTTTAGCCACGAATTTGAGCATGGAATGTAGAGTAAATTGTATATTTGAACTAGTGGAGCTATGGGTAGATTTTATCTTCGAGAAATTTCGGATTCCGGGCACGTGGGCCCGAAGGCATTTTGGTCAATTCACTAAGCGGGGTTGGGAAATTATATAATTTGGAATTTGTTGCAAATATTAGGGTATATTTTCATTGGTTTGTCGTTGTTTGGATAGTTTCGGAGCGTTGTGCAACGATTTGAGTCATCGGAAGGGCTTGGAGGCCGGTGGGAATTTCGGAGCGAGGTGAGTCTATTTTCTAACTATGTGAGGGGGAATTGTCCCCCTAGGTGAACTAAATGTATACATGCTATTGATTTCAAGGGCTACGTATGCACGCGGTGACGGGAGTCCGTGCGTAGATACTATTATGCCATGTCTGAGTAGTCTAGGACCAACTAGCATGCTTTGCTTGTTGTACTGAAAACCTTGTCAATGATTTATCGTGTGATGCTTTCAGTTAGTATTTAAACCTCCGAGAAGGATAGAGTTTACTTTTCTTAATCACCTAGAAGGAGAATTTATTCTTCCTTGAATAATTGTGTTTCGGATAAACCTATCGAGTTCGGAACCCTGTCAAAATCAGCAAGTAAATCTCCAGAAATGTTTTAAATATTATACTCATGTTTAATAAAAGGAGTATTTTATCACTTCATTGAAAAACTAATTTTCCTGATAAAAATATGGTTTATTGGGATGTATATGTGTAACTTTCGTTGCCTGAGTCGCATGTATGATTCGCGAGCAGGATGACCCTGTATTTATGAATATGCATCTGAGCACTTGAGTCACAGGTATGATTCCCGAGAAGGTTAGCCTTATTATTATTATGTTAACCGCGTCGCATGATCAGTACGCGAGCGGGGAAAATAGATGCATCTATAGTTTGGGCCGTTCGACCCTCGGCAGTGCACAATTTATGTTTTTGTTGGTTCGGGCCATCGACCCTCGGCATTGCTTGCGCATGATATTTATTGTGTAGTTGCTATGATTTTTGCCTAATTACTGGCCTGAAATATTAAGTTGACGATGTAATTGACATAGATTTAAAGTTATTAAAATATTTTGGAAGAAGTTGTTCCTTCCCATTGATTAATTGTTATTTGATTAAATCACCCATGTTGATTAATTGTTATTAATATGACGAAGGATTAAAGTGTTTCATATGGAAAGAGTTGGAAATAATTATTCCCGATTTTTAATTAATTGCCTAGGATATTCATGCTTAGTGTCACACTCGAATATTCTAAATTGACTTTTAGCAAGTATCTAATTGAACATCTCGTCACTACCTCTCTGAGGTTAGGTGGGTGACTTACTGAGTACACGTTGCTTTTGTACTCATGCTACACTTGCTGTGCATTTTATTGCACAGGTACTTTCCTAGCAAGGTGGAGGATTCAGAGACTTAGGCGAGCTGCATCATCCGGAGGCGATCCACAGCTGACAGAGTCTCCTTCGTACTTTATTTATTTCATTTTAAATTTTCTTGTCCAGTTGTATTTCAGACAGGCTTTGTAATGATTGTATAGACTCTTAGAAATTGCTCATGTACTTGTGACACCGGGTTATGGGATGTGTTGAAATATATTTTTTAAAATAGGACTATTTAATCTATTGTATTTACTCAACGGATTCTATTTAATTATTATGTAATAAGTGAAGGTAATGATTTTCATAAATGCTAAAATCGGAAATTATTTAAATTAGTTAATGATTGGTTTGCCTGACAATGATTTCCGGCGCTATCACGACCTTATGGATTTTGGGTCGTGACAAATTTCATGGTCAAATCTCATTTTTATCAAAAACCTAAGTTTTCCTCTAAACCCTTGATTTTTACTAATTTTTACATGTTAATCTACCCATAATCTATGTATTTAACTCATGTTGTATAGAAATTACTTACCTCAAAGTGCTAGGTGAAAGCCCCCTTCCATAAGTTCCAAGAATCGCCCAAGAGATGAAGTGTAATGAAATAAATTGCTTAAGTCCCGCCATAAATGAGCTGGGCACATGCCTCTGATGTCGCATTTGGGACACCAGATTCGCAAATGCGACAAAACCCTCGCAAATGCGAAGTCTGGTCTTCAACTGTTAAGGTCGCACTTGCGACCAAAGAGTCGCAAAATGCGAACTCTGCTGGGATCGCAAATGCGGAAAACATATTGCAAATACGAATACTGCCTAGATCGGGCTCCTTTGCAATTTCGAAGCCCTTACTCGCAAATGCGAGGTTCGCATTTGCGAAAAGTTTCTCGCGTTTGCGAGTCCTGCAACTGTTGCCAAGAAACACTAGAAAAATGATGTGTTTTCATTTCTTCCTACGTCCGAAACTCACCCGAGCACTCGGGGCTCCACACCAAACACCCACACAAGTCTAACAACATCATACAAACTTGCTCGCGTGAACGGAACACCGAAATAACATCAAAAACCACGAATTGGACGCCAAAACACATGAATCAACTCATTAACTCAAATGCTTCCAGAAAAAGACTTCCACTCGTCCGATTCCTATCAAAACAACTCGGAATGACACCAAATTTTGCGTGCAAGTCTAAAATGACATTACAGAACTATTATCGGTCTCGATATTCTGTTTGGACCTCGATACCACCAAAACCCATTCCAAACCAAATTTTAAAGAACTTCAAGAACAAACTTTTGATATTAGGTGCCGAAACGCTCCCGGTTCTTCCAAAACCCGATCCGGACATACGCCCAAGTCCTAAATCATCATAAGAACTTATTGGAACGGCCTAATCTCAATTCCAAGGTCGGTTACTCAAAATGTTGATCAAAGTCAAACATTTCCTTTTAAGCCAACCTTAAGGAACCAAGCGTTCCAATTTCAACCCGAACCCTTCCAAATCCCGAACTAACCATGCCCGCAAGTCATAAAACAGTAAGTGCATGTATGGGAAATCTTATTTAGGGGAATGGGGTTCTAGAAAGAAAAATGACCGGTCGGGTCGTTACATTTTCCACCTCTTAAATAAATGTTCTTCCTTGAACAGATTTAGAATCATACCTGAAGTGCTTAATAAGTGTGGATATGTGCTCCGCATGTCCTTCTCGGACTCCCAGGTCGCCTCCTCGACTGGTTGGCCCCTCCACTGGACCTTTACCTCAAAAATCCTCTTGGATCTCAACTGGCGATCCTGTCTAGCAACAATGGTAACTGGTTCCTCCTCATAACACAAGCTCTTATCTAGATGAAGTCTAAAACATATGAAAAGTCGGCGTGATGCCTCCAGAGCATAGACACATGAAAAATCGGATGAACCCCTGATAGGCTTGGAGGTAAAGCAAGCTCGTAAGAAACCTCCCCAACTCGCCTCAACACCTCGAATGGTCCTAGAAACCTGGGGCTCGACTTACCCTTCTTCCTGAATCTCATAATACCTTTTATTGGAGAGACTTTCAAGAGGACCTTCTCGCCTATCATAAATGACACATCACGCGCCTTCTGATCCGCGTAACTCTTCTTTCTGGACTTGGCTGCGTGAAGTCGCTCTTGAATTAACTTTACCTTTTCTAAGGAATCCTTCACCAGATCAGTACCATATAACTTAGCCTCGCCGAGATCAAACCACCCGATATGAGAACGACATCCCGACCATATAAAGCCTCGAATTGATCCATCTTTATGCTGGCCTGATAACTGTTGTTGTAAGCAAACTCTGCCAAAGGCAAGAACTGATCCCACTATCCCCCAACGTCAATCACACATTCCCTGAGCATGTCCTCCAAGATCTGAACTGTCCACTCTAACTGCCCGTCGATCTATGGATGAAACACAATGATGAGCTCTACACGGATCCCCAACTCACTCTGTATAGCTCTCCAGAAATGCAAACTGAACTGAGGGCCTCTATCGGATATGATGGAAACAGGCACACAGTTCAACCAGACTATCTCCGGAATGTAAATCTTAGTCAACCTCTCTGAAATATAAGTAGTGGCAACTGGAATGAAGTGTGAAAACTTGGTCAACCGGTCTACAATGACCTAAACTGCATCAAACTTCCGCAAAGTCCACGGCAACCCAACTACGAAGTCCATAGTAATGCGTTCCTACATTCACTCTAGTATAGTTATCTGCTAGAGTGAACCACCTGGCCTCTGGTGCTAATACTTAACCTGCTGGCAATTTAGGCACCTAGATACGTACTCAACTATGTCTCTCTTCATCTGCTGCCACCAATAATGCTGTCTCAGGTCTCGATACATCTTTGTAGCACCTGGATGAATGGAATACCGAGAAATGTGTGCCTCCTCTAGAATCCTCTCCCTCAAGCCATCGACATTAGGAACACATAGACGACTCTGGAGTCGCAGGACACCATCCTTGCCAGTAGAAACCTCCTTGGCATTACCTTGTAGTGCTGTCTCTCTAAGAACTGCTAAGTGCGGATCATCAAACTGTCGAGCCTTGATCTTCCCCAATAATGAATACTGGGCAACAACACATGCAAGAACTCTACCGGGCTCTGAAATACCCAACCTCACAAGTCAGTTAGCGAAGGACTAGATGTCCAAAGCTAGTGGCCTCTCCTCTGCTGAAATGGATGCCAAGCTACCCATACTCTCTGCCTTCCTACTCAAGGCATCCGTAACAAAATTCGCCTTGCCCGGATGGTAAATAATAGTGATGTCATAGTCCTTTAGTAGCTCAAGCCATTTGCGCTGCATCAAATTGAGATCCCTTTGTTTGAACAAATGTTGCAAATTGCAGTGATCAGTATAAACCTCACAGGACACCCCATATAGATAATGCCTCCAGATCTTAAGAGCATGAACAATTGCAGCCACCTCCAAATCGTGCACAAGATTATTCTTCTCATGGGGCTTCAGCTGTCGTGAAGCATATGCAATAACTCGCCCTCCTTGATCAATACACAACCCAAGCTAACGCATGAAGTGTCGCAATAAACTGTATACATCCCCGAACCAGAAGCCAACACTAGAACTGGTGCTTTGGTCAAAGCTGTCTTGAGCATCTGAAAGCTCGCCTCATAGTCATCGGACCAACGAAACGGGGCACCCTTATGGGTCAATCTAGTCAAAAGTGCTGCAATGGATGAAAAGCCCTCCGCAAACCGGCGATAAAACTTTCTAACCCCAGGAAACTCCTGATTTCAATCGCCAAAGTGGGACGAGGCCAACTCTGAAATGCCTCAATCTTCTTGGGATCCATCTTAATACCCTCGCCCAATACAACATGCCCCAAGAATGCCACAGAATCTAACAAAAACTTAGCGTACAACCTCTGTTCCCGCAAGGTCTGGAGCACTACTCTCAAATGCTGCTCGTGCTCCCCCAGCCTACGTGAGTATATCAAGATGTCGTCAATGAAGACAATAACAAAGGAATAAATATAAGGCTTGAACACCCTGTTCATAAAATCCATAAATTCCGTTGGGTCATTGAACAAGCCGAAGGACATTACTAGAAACTCATAATGGCCATATCTAGTACGGAATGCGGGTCTTTGGAACATCCGAGTCCAAAATCTTTAACTGATGGTACCCCGTCTCAAGTTAATATTAGAAAACACCCTAGCACCCTGCAACTGGTCAAGAAAATCATCAATACACGGCAATCAGTATTTGTTCTTGATGGTGACTTTATTAAACTGGAGGTAATCAATGCACGTCCGCTTAGTCCCATCTTTCTTCTTCACAAATAATACTGGTGCACCCCCAGGTGATACACTCGGCCTAACGAACCCCCTTTGCCAGCAACTCCTCAAGATGTTCCTTCAACTTCTTCAATTTTTTCGGAGACATACGGTACGATGGGATATATATAGGATGAGTTCCTGGATCCAAGTCGATATAGTAATCAATATCACGGTCTGGAGGCATGCTTGGAAGGTCAGAAGCAAACATATCGGCGAACTCCCTAACTACTGGCACTGAATCAATCATCGGGGACTCTGCAGTAGTATCCCGTACATAGTCTAGATAAGCCAAACAACCCTTCTCGACCATATGTCAAGTCTTTAGGAAAGAGATAACTCGACTAGATGTGCTGACAGATGAAACATTCTACTCCAACCTCGGCGACTTTGGCATCGCTAAGGTAATAGTCCTGGCATGGAAATCTAGGATGGCGTGATATGGGGATAACCAATCCATGCCCAGGATGACCTCAAAGTTGGTCATATCAAGTAACAGAAGGTCCTCTCTAGTCTCGTAACCACAGAATGTGACCACACATGACCGATATATCCAGTGCATGAACACAGAATCGCCCACAGGAGTGGACACATAAACATGAGTACCCAAGGACTCACGAGGAGTATCCAGGAAATGAGAAAACATAGATGATACATATGAATAAGTAGACCCTGGATCAAATAATACCTAAGCATTCCTATAACAGACATAAATAATACCGATGATCATGGATTCTGAGGCCACTGCATCTGGTCTGGCTGGATAAGCATAGAATCTAGATGGAGCGTCGGTTGGCTAGCCGTCACTTGGATGAATAATAGTTGGCTGACGTCCCCCTGCCTGGCCTTCACCTTTAGGACGACCCCTACCCGTTTTTCCCCCATCTCTGGGCGGTCGGACGACTGGTACTGAAATCATGGGTTGATGACCCTGCTGTACTGCCTTGCCCAGAAGTCTGGGACAGGTTCTCTTCATGGGAACCAGATCTCTACACTCGTAACAACCTCTCGGTACCATAGATTGCTACCCCGAAGTCTGACCCTGATGGCCTAAATACCCACTAGAAGGACCCTGAATAGCTGGTAGGCAGTTTGAACTCTCTGGCATGACGCTGAAATAGGCATTGGAAGAACATTGATGAGCTGGTGGGAAATAAGAACTATCTGGCATAGCACTAAAATAGGGTTGTTCCGGGGCACCCCGAGGAGGTGGTGGTGCTGGATATGTGGGCCTGCTAGGATGATCCCTCCTAAACTGACCTCTACCCCTGGCCGGGGCACCTTTGAACTCTCCAGAGAATCGGGCCCTCTTGTCCTGTTGTATCTGCTCTCTACCCCTCTGGTGGTAGCACTTAATCCTCCTAGCAATCTCCACTACTAGCATATAACAAGTACCTATCTCAACCTCCCGGGCCATACTATCCCGAATACTGTGGTGCAACCCCGCAACAAATCTCCGCACTCTCTCTACATCGGTAGGAAGTATCATAAGTGCATGGCGAGAAAACTCAGAGAATCTCGCCTCATAATCGGTCACTGACATCTGACCCTCTTCGAGCTGCTCGAACTGACCTCACAAGTCTTCCCTATAAGAGGGTGGAATATACCTTTCGAAAAAAGTTGTGTAAACTGGTCCCAAGTCATGGGAGGAGACTGCCCTCCAGCTGGAAAGTAGTGAAATCCACCCAATGGGACTCCAATATCCTAATGTTGTGCAGTCTGTCCTTGCACCGATCAATGAAGTCCTTGGGGATCCTCATGTCACTCTCCCCCGAAGATAGGAGGGTGTAGCCTAGTCCATCTGTCCAATAGCTTCTGCAGATCGCCGTCCGCAGCTGGTCTAGGTTCAGGGATAACCGCTACAACTGACTGGGCCCCACCCATAGGTAGTGTACCCGTGGTCTGATATACGGTAGCTGCATGCCCAAGTGACTAAGCAGTATGGGTCTATGCTCCCCTCCGACCTTAGATATGGCTGGATCTGCTGGAAATAAACCAGCCTGAGTCATAGAATCCATGAACCGCAGCATACGGCCCATGACCTTCTAAAAACCCAGTGATGACGTGAAGTCTACTAGAGCTGGCTCTGCTGCAGGCACCTCGTCCTCCTCCTCAGAAACGGGATCCTCTACTGGTTCTGCTGGTGGAGAAACTGGGACACCTCTATGATGTTTTCGCCCCTACCTCGGGTCGGTGCCCTCTAGCAACAGGGGGAGCAGCTCCTCTCGGGTCAGCAACGTCCGCTGCGTGCGTTCTTACCATATGTGAGAGAATATAAGGAAGAAACTTAGTATACCATCAACTGCGCGATAGGAGATGAATAAAGAGTAGTTTCCTAACATCTTATAGACTCTCGAATATAAGTACATATGTCTCCGCACCGATCCACAAGACTCTATTAGACCCGCCCATAACTTGTGAGACCTGTCGCGTCCCCTTTTTTTCTCGCGAAATCGGGTTTCGACATTTTGGGACAAACCCTTTAAATGGGTATCAAAAGAGAAGAGTCGCCACCTAATGATTTTAAGATGCGTTAGGGCACTTAGAGTAATTAACTCATGAAACTAGTTTGCATCACCAGAGATTGGGTAAGGGCTCGAAATTACCTTGAGGGGAAGGTGTTAGGCACCCCTCGAGATCCACAGTGGTGGGTCCCGGCCGAACTCAATTAAGCGAATTAGTCCTTAAAGGAAAATAAAGCAATTTAAACAACTATTATTTTAAAACAGGAATTAAAGGGGTCCTAAGTTTTTTAGCTTATATGATCATTTTCATGGAATACTTGGTAACTTTCCCCAGGTTGGGGTGCTACACATAGTATTATCACACATGTCATCATCTCCTTTACTACCCAATTACTATCTTTCAACTGTTACTTAAGTGTTCTAGTAGCTTCTAACTCGTGCCTTATGCGTGCACTACCCGTCCCTTTCCTATGGTCCTGGAGGTGTTTAGGACCTCTATTTAAGGTGGTTCTACACTGACCTAGGTTGCTTAAAATGAGAAAAATCTAGGCGACAAACAAAATTCAAATAGGACTGTCACAAAAGAGCAACTAAAGGCTCATGTTAACCTCCACAAATAGTCAACAAATGCACGCAGTTCAAGCAGCAAATTTCATTAATTTAGGATCCTATAGGCAGGATATCTAGATGAGCAGAAACATAATGTAGAGAAGCAATTTGTTTAAGGCGAGCATCGGGACCTGTCAATTTGCCTAGTGATTTTGATTAAGTTCTGAATCTGAGAAAATTTCAAGCAGCAAGAGATCACAGTTTTAGGTCCAGAATTCTTAATAAACCTACATGTTTTCCTAAGTGATAACCAGAACAGAATCCTATAGGCACGATATCTACAACTGTCATTTATAGACCTATAACAACGAGTTACTGATTTTAACAGACAAATTGTTATCTCTTTAGATCCTGTAGGCATGCTTTCTACTTTGGAAGAATTAGTTAACTCCTATAGGCATGATTTCTAAGTTTTGAAACTGATTACACGCATGATTTCTAAACTAACAACTGACTTACCCTATATGCATGATATCAATTAGTTTAAATCCTATAGACGTGATTTCTAGATTTTGAAACTGATTCCTTTTATTCCTGTTGGCATGGTATCTAAGTTGAACCTAATTTTTATTTCCTATAGGCATGATATATATTAATCATATTGGGCAAGATTTTTAAAGCAAATTGCCAGGAAAGTTTATTAGCTCAAACAAATAGAATCCTATATACATGACCACTAATGCACATTGAGATTGGAAATATGTGTAGATCCTAAGAACATGGATTCTAATGCAGAATTACCAAAAGACCTATAGATAGTGTCTCTTATATGCATGATCACAAACAATCAAGAAAAACATCCTATAGGTAGAATTCTAAATGATTAGTAACACTCACACAATCAACACAGTAACCCTACAGACAGGATTTCTACCCGAGTTTTGAACAAAGATATATAGACCCCCCCAACTTTTACTAATAACCCCAGATTAGTTATTACAGAGATTATTACATTATTACAGCCCAATATGAATGAATTGCATAATACTATCCATTACACTATAGGGAGCCTTAGCATGCCCAATATTAACCTGGAAACCAGGCCTCCAAGCAAAGAAAGTCTGAAGAATAATGGGATCCAGCCATAGCACATAAAATTAGGTTCCTAATGTGTCAAAGTTCCCAAGGGCCTCAGAGACCTCGGGCGATGCTCACACCAGAACCTCACTGAGAAAACAGTTCATAAAAGATTGGAAGACCAGACCCAATGTGTCAGAGTTCGGAGGAGTCTCAAGGACCCTAGGCGGTGCTCACATTGGGGGTGATAGGAAATAGATAACTAAGAGTAGCAATTTGAAACTAGTATATGAAGGGTAGGGGGACAGTTTTAGAAAACAATTTGATTTTTAGAAGCAAATAAGTTTAAACTACATGGTAGCAAACAGAGCTGAGCCATGAAATAAACAGGTAACATGGTTTAAATAGATTAGTACTTATTTAACTAAGTACTCATACTAGTATTCAAAGTGATTCACAAAGATAAATGACACTTAAATTAAAAGACATAATTGGCTACGCATGTTTGCAGGGCAGGGAACATACAACTGATTATACAAAGTTTCACATTATTAAAGATAACCTAATTATCTTTGTCACTAAGTGAAGTCATATAGGCATGTATTAGACAGAAAACATGCTGAAGTTTGAAATAACTAACCAAACAAACATCTAGAACAAAAAAGGGTAGTAGGAACTAGAGCATACTAGTTTCATAGAGAGGTAAACAGGCATTATAGATCAGGCAGAAGCATGCTAAGGTTGAAATAAACATGCAGAACAGAACAAGATAACAAGAATTAAGATATAGTAGTTGAGAAAGAAACAAACAAGAATCATGTATCAAACAGAAGCAGGTTGAGGTTCAAATAAACTAATCACATAAAATTAGAATAGAACTAGGTTAACAGAAGTTAACACATACCAGTTAGGAAGCAATTAAACAGGAATGTAATAATAGTTTAGATCCAAAGAGTTTAGCCTTGGCTTCCAGCCGGCTAAACATTGCAGAAACCAGGGTGGCAGCACAAAAAGAGTTTGTTGAGGAAAAACAGAGAGCTTTTTAAGTTGTGAAGTGAAGAAAGTGTGAGAGTGTGTAAGTGTGAGTGTAAGTCCTTAAGCGTGAGCTTGTGTGTTAAAATAAGAATAGTGAAAGGTTTTTATAGCATATGGCAGAGTAAAAGAAAATAAGGTAAGGTATGCAAAATCAATCAATCAATCAATTAGGGTTAACATAAGTCAATTAACAGTAAGTATATCTTAAATTAAGGAGCATCTTTCACGGAATAAATCAGCAGACAAGATTAGGGCTAAATAAGGTAAGAAGTAGGTTCTGGTAATCACAACACAGAAATCGGGCTAGCAAGAGAGTTAAGGCCAGTAGTACCAATTAGGAATCGCACATAAGGAAAGACTATGTAAAAATCTGTCAAGGAGATATCCGTTTTAAAAGGAAAGCACAATTTTCGAACCCAAATTAAGCAAGTAAATAAGTTAATCACTTTAATTGACAGAGCCACAGTAAACGGGCAAAACATTATAACCAACAGTCAAATAATTGAAAATCCTAAGGTGTAAGGCCATAGAGATGAAACTCCAGTAAGATCATTCGAAAAAGCAAAGAAGAAGAGCAGAGTTGAAAACTTAAATGTTTTAAAACATTTTTGCGAAAATCTCTTAGAACCAACCCTAGCTTTAGAAAAAATTAAATCGGTTGACAACAATAGTAAAAAGGGAAAAAATCTTGAAGGAAAAATACCAAACATACTCAAAACACTTTAGACCTAAAGAGATCTGAACTGATTTAGCCAGAAATAGTTGGGTTTATACAAAAAAATAAACAGAGGTTGAAAATCTAGTTTGAACTAGAGATTTGAAGCCAAAAAAACACAAAAATGATAGTACTCACAGACATGGGGGTGAATAAAGACAGATTAATCGAGAACATGAGATATTTGAACACAATCTGGCTCGAGCTTCTTGAGATTGTCCTCAAGTAACATGAAAATCGAACACCAGTCGCGAGATGAGGCCGGGTAAGGCCTGAAATCGAAGAAGGAAACCACGAATCGAGGGGAATAACGATGACAACGGGCTAGGGTTAGAAGGGGGATGAGAGAAAGAGAGGAGGGAAGGGGTTTCAAATGCGGCGAATTTGTGGAAATGGGTAGGATTTAGGTCGTTTGGTGTATTAAAAAAGGAAAATGAATCCTGGACCGTTGATCTTCTGAAATCAACGGCCAGGATTGATCTAGGCTAGGCAGGTTATGGGTTATTGGATCAGGGTATTGGGTTAATAATTGTGTTGGGTAATTGGGTTAGGCATTTTAGGTGTTGGGATGAGTAATTGGGTCCGAAAAGTTAATTAAAAGGGGCTATATTTTAAATACCCATTTAGTTTGATAAAATAGTTTATAAAAATAGTTAATAAATTATGAAAAAGCTTTTTATGTATGAAAATGATTTAAAATAATTACTTAATATTATAAAATATAAAAAGTTGTTTTCGTTTAAACATAAAGTAATTATGCACACATGGGCTATTATTGCAAAATTATTGCAATTATAACCTGAACATGTAAATATGACTATGCATAAAAAAAAACTTAATATAGATATAAAATGATAGAATTAAGCAATAAAATTATTATAAAATAATTTATGATGCAATTAGTAATTATTTAGATAATAAAATGATGGAATAATTAAAGAAAAATCCTTTAAAATTACAGGAAATTGTGAAAAAATATTAATTGGTGCTCATGAATTATTTTGAAAATAATATAGGGAAAAAATTGGGTATCAACAGCTGCCCCTCTTTACCCGGGAAGGATGAAAGAGTTGTCGGGTAAAGAGATGGCCAATTTTGACTGAATAGAGTGATCTGAGAGATATCGGCCGCATTCTGGTTTTCGAGCTACCTACATGTCCCTGGTTTTACAGGAATCTGGCCACGAGTAGTTCTGGATCCATCGACGAAATAAATCGATGAAGCTATCACAAGGATGGACACAAGGTTTCCAATAGGTGAAACGGTTATGATGAGCGGTCAGGTTTCGAAATAATTTGAAGGAACTGGAGCGGGATTTCTCCTATTAGGATAACCGTTACTTACTAGGTCACCTGCAAATCAGAAGATGTAATGCAAGTATAGGCGTATAACTTTGCGTAAATTAGACATGATGCGAATTCCCCTCAAACCACGATGATTGTGTTTGGACGGTTGAGGATGGTGTCCTTAGACCATGACGTCCCGGTCCATGAGTTGTGCGGTAAGGGATTCACATGCCATAAAATGATGTTCTCGATCCATGAAAGTGGTGCCTCCGAACCATGACGCCTTTGAATAATGATGTGCAAGTTTGAGAGATCCTCCGGCCATGGCATGGCGTCTTCCGACTATAAGGATGGTTCCTTGGGACTATGACGCCTTCGGACCAGTTGGCGATATTTCAGCCCATGAATTGCAGAGACATGATGATGGAGGCAGCAAGACAGATCTTAGTCTTGTGTGAAGTTGAGGGTTGAGCTTAACTCGAGAGAAAAGAAAAATGCAAGAGAGACAATGCTTAGTCTCGTGCGAGATTCGGGACAGTGCTTAGTGCCATGCAAAGAGAAGGTCGTGCTTAGCTTTATGCCAGATTCGGGACAGTGCTTAGTCCCATGCAAAGAGAAGGTAGTGCTTAGCCTTATGCATGTAGAGAGGTAGGGCTTAGCCTCATGCAAGATTCGGGATAATGCTTAGTCCCATACAAAGAGAAGGCAGTGCTAGGCCTTATGAAAATATGAGGCAGGGTATAGTCTCATGCAAGATGAAGGCAGTGCTTAGCCTTATGCAAATAGGAGGCAAGGCTTAGCCTTGTGCAGGTGTTGATACAGGGCTTAGTCTCATGCAAATTTTGGGACAATGCTTAGTCCCATGCAAAAAGAAGAGTAATAGTGCAATATTCTTAGCTGACAATGTGTTTTATATAGCGATTGCATCATTGAGACGGTTTTTGTCATGGTGATATAGTATTGCATTTAAAGAAAAATTTGTGAGTTTTGTGGGGGAGGTTGGTTCGTGCCTTTGATTGTCCGATTTGCTCTGCTCTGTCGGAAGATCCTATTCAAACTATTAGGGTAGCATTTGCTAAAGCAAACTTTCCTTTTTCAAAAGTATGCATGCATAATTTTCAAAAGACCTAGTAGTATATAGTTTAGAAATTAGTTATATGAACCAGTAACTGTGACATAATCAGAGACATTGCGACTTCTTATGCCGTAGAATTTTGAGGGTCCTCCTCAAAATTCTGCCCCAGTTTCTGATTGTGGGCAAAATAGAAATTTTATTGAATTGCGACCAAACCATAAGGGCTGCCTACATATCCCCTCTTAAACGGAAATCAGGTCGAGCGTAGTTTAATTTACATCATATAGAAAAGCATAAGATGATTTACACATAATATCTTTTGACTGCGTCTGAGTTGATAGGCTTTGGCCAAATTTCCCCGTCCATCTCTGCGAGTATGAGTGCTCATCTTGTTAATACTCTGTGAACCATGTAAGGACCTTGCCAGTTGGGAGAGAATTTCCCTTTGGCTTCATCTTGATGTGGAAAGATCTTTTCAGCAGCAGTTGCCCTCGTGCGAACTGTCTTGGCTTGACTCATTTGTTGAAGGCTCTGGACATTCTGTTCTGATAAAGCTGACCGTGATATACTGCATTCATACTTTTTCCGTCTATGAGGGCTAGTTTCTCATAGCGGATCCTTATCCATTTTGCGTCGCTGCGTTCGACTTCTTTTATGATTCTCAAGGAAGGAATTTCCACTTCAGCGGGAATGACGACTTCAGTGCCATAAACCAGCAGATAAGGGGTTGCCTCGGTTGATGTGTGGATTGTGGTACGGTATCCCAGTAAGGAGAATGGTAGTTTCTCGTGCCATTGTTTGTGATTCACTACCATTTTCCTTAGTATTTTCTTGATGTTTTTTTTGGAAGCTTCCACGGCTCCATTCATTTGAGGCATGTATGCTGTGGAATTCTTGTGCTTGTTGACTCCAAATCGACAGACGATTTGGTCGCGGACAAAATACGCAACGACCTTCTTGGTCACAACTTTGTAAGATGCAACTTTAACCCATTTAGTGAAGTAGTCGATGGCTACCAAAATGAACCGGTGCCCGTTTGAGGCGGTGGGCTCGATTGGACCAGTGACATCCATTCCCAAGCAGCAAAGGGCCAAGGTGATCTTGTTTCATTAAGCTTGTTTGGCGGTACTCGTACCATGTCTGCATGTACCTGACATCAGTAGCATTTCTGAACATACCAGATGCAGTCTGTTTCTATGGTCATCCAAAAGTAGCCGTCCCTGAGTATCTTCTTAGCCAAGACAAATCCATTCAAGTATGGGCCGTAGGTTCCAGCGTGTATCTCCTCGAGCAATTTAGAAGCCTCTTTTGCGTCAACACACCTTAACAGCCCCAGATCAGGAGGTCTTCTGTATAGAGTTCCTCCGCTTTGGAAGAAGTGATTGGACAACCTCCGAAGTGTGCATTTCTGAGTATGGTTTGCATGCTCCGGGTATTCTCCTTTTGCCAAATACTCTTTGATGTCAGGGAACCAAGGTTTTACGTCGGTTTCCTCTTCAACATGGGCACAACACGTAGGCTGGTTATGGATCTTCACTGGAATGGGATCAATGAAGTTCTTGTATGGATGTTGTATCATTGATGACAGGGTGGCTAATGCATCAGAAAACTCGTTCTGAATTCTGGGGACATGCCGGAATTCTATCTTTGTGAACCTCTTCTTCATTTCTTGTAAATGATGCAGATAAGGTAGTATTTTGGAAGTCTTGGTAGCCCACTCTCCGTGTACATGGTGCACAAGCATATCTAAATCACTGATCACCAGCAGTTACTCAATATTCATATCAACAGCCAGGTTGAGCCCTAATATGCAAGCTTCATATTCCGCCATGTTGTTGGTGCATGGGAATCTGAGTTTTGCAGAAACCGGATAATGTTGACCGGTTTCTGATACCAAGACGGCTTCGATACCTACTCCTTTAAAATTTTCTTCTCCATCGAAAAACATACTCCAACCACGTAGCCTTCAGCAATATCTTCTCCTACGAATGATACCTCCTCATCAGGAAAATACGTTTTCAGGGGTTCGTATCTCCTCCTACAGGATTCTCAGAAAGATGATCTACTAATGCTTGTCCCTTGACTGCTTTCCGATTCACATAGATAATGTCAAAACTCACTCAGCAAGATTTGCCACTTGGCCAGCTTCCCAGTAGGCATGGGTTTCTGAAAGATGTACTTCAGGGGATCCATCCTTGATATGAGATATGTAGTATATGCATAGAAGTAATGCCTTAACTTTTGAGCTATCCATGTCAGAGCACAACAAGTGCGTTCCGGCAGAGAGTTTTGTGCTTCATAAGGAATGAACTCCTTGTTTAAGTTGTATATGGCCTGCTCTTTTCTTCCCGTTTCACCATGTTGTCCCATAACACAACCGAAGGCTCCATCTAACACTACAAGGTAGAGTAATAGTGGTTTACCAGGCTCTGGCAGGACTAAGACTGGTGGTGTGGATAAGTATTCCTTGATTTTGTCAAAAGCCTTTTGACAATCCTCGGTCCAACTGGTTGCGGTTTCCTTCTTTAGCATTTTGAAAATCGGCTCACATATTACTGCGGAGTGTGCTATGAAACGGATGATGTAGTTGAGATGTCCCAAGAAACTCATCACATCCTTCTTACTTTTTGGTGGTGGTAATTCCTAGATAGCTTTAACCTTTGACAGGTCCAACTCTATTCCTTGGTGAATGATAATGAATACCAGCAATTTTCTGGCAGGAACCCCGAATGCACACTTTGCGGGATTTAACTTTAGATTGTATTTCTGTAGTCGGTCAAAGAATTTCCTCAAATCTGCTATGTGATCTGTAGCCTTCTTGGATTTAATGATGTCACCATCCACATATACCTCTATTTCTTTATGTACCATGTCATGGAAAATGGTTGTCATGACCCTCATGTAGGTGTCCCCAACATTCTTCAGACCGAACGTCATCATTTTGTAGCAGTACACTCCCCATGGTGTGATGAAGGCTGTTTTCTCCGCGTCTTCATCGTCCATCCAAATCTGATGGTAACTGGCGAAGCAATCTACAAAGGACTGGAGTTCATGCTTGCCGCAATTGTCGATCAGAATGTGTATGTTTGGTAGCGGGAAATCATCCTTGGGACTTCTGTTTAGATCCCGATAATCAACACAGACTCTGACTTTCCCATCTTTCTTTAGAACTGGTACAATATTCGCCAACCAAGTTGGGTACTTAACTACTCTGAGGACCTTGTTCTCAATATTCTCTACTTCTATGACGATCTCTTCAAGTATTACATCCTCTTCTCTATTTTTTCTGAATCACTGTCCTTTTGTTGCATTGTCTCATTACATGTCACAGTCGTCGTTCATCAAGATAAGAAATAGTAACACTGTAGGGATAAAGATATGAAATAAATAGTAATAATAAAACATCAAGCCATTTAAAATTTCAAACAAAATGATTTTCAATAACTCCAATAACGTTTTTGGAACATTGAAAAATATTATTTAAGACAAAAGTGGAAATCATTTTTAGAAAAGTAAACAATGCTATTCAGCCTTGCTACCCTAGGACTCGTCGGGCCCTTGATGGTCTAACAGTACAGTTCTTGAGGAATGCTCCTCTCGCCACAGCTTGGATGGTAGGTCCTTCCTCCTCCTCCCCCTCCACAATCACACAACAGTCCATATAATCATCTTCCAAGAAAAAAATCCTCAATGCTGCCAATGCTTTTTCTTCCTCTGATCCCCATATGATATCGGCCTGATGGAAGGTCTGACTCAAGTGAGGCACGAGTTGCTCAAGAGGGTAGTATGGGCCACGCCAAGGTGGTGACCAATTTCGATATTCCTGCCAGGTATACTGATATTTGAGCCTAAAGGTTGTGCCATGGCGCTTCAGCTGTACTAGTTTGGAGATACCTTGAAGCTTTTTACCAAGCCCCTTACCAGGTTCATACCCTGCCCTTGCTAGTATACTCTCTATTTTCCTGCTCCACCATTTATCTTTTTCAATAGCGTTAACACACTCGATGTGATGGTAGGTTTCTCTACCTAACTTCCTTATGTTTTCTACCACCGGAAGAGTCTGACTGGTGTGAATGGGGTTTCTCTAATCTACATGGATGATCATTTCTTGATGGTTCCACTCAAATTTTACCACTTGGTGCAAAGTGGACGCAACAGCTCCAGCGACGTGTATCCAAGGCCGTCTCAACAATAGATTGTAGGAGGCGGAGAAACCAGGTAGGACCCATTTGCAAGCATAGGTTAGTTTCTCCGATCGTGGCCCTTGCGACCCATCGAACGCTTTCACATTCATAGTCACTGCTTGTATCTCATGTAAACCCTTGCCCAACCTCTTCAGAGTTGTCAACGGGCAAATGTTGAGGCTGGATCCTCCATCTATCAAAACTCTGGCGATGAACTTGTCATCACATTGGACTGTGATGTGCAGTGCCCTGTTGTGGCTTAACCCTTCAAGTGGCAGCTCGTCCTCATGGAAAGTGATCTTGTGGCTTTCTAGCAACTGCCCCACCATATTGGCCATTTCTCCATTAGTGATGTTGTTTGGCACATATGCTTCACTCAACACCTTCATCAGAGCATTCCTTGTGCTTCAGAATTTTGCAATAATGACATGATGGATATCTGGGCGGGAGTCTTGTTCAGATGATCAACGACAGAGTACTCTCTTACCTGTACCTTCCTTCAGTGGTCATCTGGACCAGTCTCAATGACGGGCGATTTGTTAGAAGCTTGTTTTTTGGTTTCTCCTAAATATTCAGGTGTATAAAACCTTCCTATTCTGGTCATTCCTTGTGCAACTCCGGATTCTTCTATCTTTGAATTTTCCTTTCTTCTAGCCTCGGACACATAATCCCAAGGTACAACATTGGAACTGAAGGGTGGCGTGGATGCCACCATTACAGTGAAAGGTATGGCCACCCCCACTTCGAATGGAGTGAGTGTTGCTGCAGGTGGTGTTACTTCTATTTCTAAAGGAACCGATGCGGCTACCTCGACTTCAACTGGCGGCTGTACCTGCACCACAATGGGATTGAGTGTGACTTTAGGTTTCTTAGGATCATCACCTTCTCGAATAAGCCCGATTGATCCCTCGGGATCCCACTCTTCATCGGTTTCTATCACATTGACCCCTCTACCCCAATGATCTAGGAGAGGATTTTTGCGGACATTGGGTGCAACTTCCTTCGCCTGTATGATCTTATTATCAATCAGTGTTTGGATCTTGTCTTTCAAGGTGCGACACTCATCAATAGTGTGTCCCTTCATGCCGGAATGATATGCACAGGTCTTGTTTGGATTGAACCATTCAGATGAATTCTCCATTGCCACAGAGGGAATAGGCGTGACATATCCAGAGGCTTTCAACTTTTCATACAACTGGTTGATGGGTTCAGCAATGGCAGTGTACTTTCTAGGTGGTTTGGGGTCAAAATTAGGCCTAGATTTTTGGTAGTTTGGACGAGTTGGAGGTGACTGATAATAGGATGGTTGGGTATTATAGGTGTCGTAAGCGGTAGCAGGTTGGGAATATCTAGGAAGTGATGGTTGGTATGTGGGTGGAGGTGTTTGGTATAGAAATGGAGTTTTCGGGCTTTGGGCAACCATTACTGTTCCCACTTCTTTCTTTTTTGATATGCTTCCTGATTGTAATGCTTTGTTCGTAGCCTGTAGTGCCTCAAAATTCGTCACCATTCCACTTTTAATACCTTCCTCGATCCTTTCTCTGAGCTTGATGATGTCGAAGAACTTATGATTCTCAATAACCATTAGCCTTTCGTAATATTATATGCCCTGACAAGACTTGTTCATCTGATCCTCATCTAACGCCTTCACTGCTTCTGACCTCCACCGAGTATCATACTTGCGGAAAGTCTCAGTTGGCTTCTTCTTAAGGTTCTGGATATAGAAAACATCCGGTGCATTCTCTGTGTTGAATCTTAACCTGTCCATGAAATATGACGTCGTGCTCACCCAATTAGCCCATTTCTTAGGATTCTGACTTAATTACCAAGACAGAGCATCTCCAGTAAGGCTTTTTCATAAACAGTTTCATGCGAATCCTTTCATTTTTTCCAACCCCCACGAGCTTGTCACAGTAAGTTCTCAAATGAACCTTGGGGTCGCCTGTTCCGTCAAACATTTCGAACTTAGGAGGTTTGTAACACTCCGACAGTTCCACATCCGGCTGTATGTACAAATCCTCGTAGTTTAGACCTTCAATCCCTTTTCCTCCTTCAACACCCTGAACTCGGCTCGTTAGTTTATTGAGCTCCTCAGCCATGTTCTTGATGAGCAGGTTTTCTCATTAGATTCTGGTGTATAAGAGATCGGTTGAATGGAGTGAGGTAAGTTTTCAATGTATATAGGGTTGTTCTGTTGAATGCTAGGAGTTTGGGTGTAGTGGTGATCATTGGTGGAGTTCTAGGGTTTGCGAATAGGTTGCGATCTGTTTGAGGAGTGTGATAGGTGGTTTGTGGGTGTTGAGCAGGGAGATGCCGATTTTGAGGAGGGTTTGTATACTGGTGAGCTGCGGGAGGATTCTGAGGTGGTACAGGGTTCTGGGTGTTTGGTACATTCAATGTGAGGGAGAGATTTGCAAGTTACGGACCTGATCAAGCTCACCCTGTAGTTCAAGTATCTTCTGCTCAAGCCGTAAAACCAAATCATTTGGGGCCTGAGTGCCCCGACCATCGGAAGTTTCCACATTTTCAACATGTGCAATGTTGCCGTTCATATCATCCATTTTAGCTTTCCCTTTGCCTTTCGATAAACTTAGAGGAGGAGAAGGTGGAGGGCCTCTAGATCTAGTATGATAAGCTGATGATGCCAATATGTGTGAACCAACCTTGGGGAATGTGAATAATCAAAAAGGAAAGGAAAACGAAAGGTAACCAAGTCAGTAAGGGTTCCAAAAGAGTATTTGCAATATTTAAACACATAGTGCCGGAATGTAAATTCGCGTCCTAATTTGAGAGCCTCATTGTGCCCGAGGTAGGCCTAGCGACAAGTTCATTTGGAGAACTTAAGTGCCAATAATTGTCTCATTTCATTAATGTAAAAGTAGATGAATCTAAAACGACACTAAATAAGATATATCATTAGTGCCACTTGGCCTTATTACATTTGAAAAAGCAGATAAACCTAATCTACTTGGTCCCAGAAAGACCTTCCCCAGGCTTGATCTTCTTGTCTCCATCAATCAGGTTCCCCAGGTCGTGCATGCCCAACAACAGGTATACCCTTTCCAAATGTCCTCCTTCGCTTCCCTCAACATTCTGGCAGTCGGCGACTCTCTTCCTCGTCTTCTCCTCCAGCTCCATCAGACCCTGCTCCAGATATTCCAGTCTTTCATTGGACTTGATAGCCATTTTCCTCCATTCATTGATCAATTCCATATCAGTCTTGTGTTGCTCCAGATGCTCGACCTCGGAATCATAAACCCTTTTGTGCAGTTTATTGTATTTCACTTGGGCTTCAGCAACTTGACCTATGACCCTGTTTCCCCGATCGATTCCTGAATCAACTATCCCTGCTATGCTGTCTTCCAACAATGATAGGTAAAAGTGTACATTCCCTGCGTGATACCTGTCTGGATCAATGGTGTCCCTTTCTACAATAATCTTTAGGTGCCATATATGTTGAGCTTCACATTTGTACGGGATGTCGTCATCCTGAAAATCTGCTCCGTAATGACTCATTTTAGAAACTCGCGGTATGAGTTGCTTCCTGCCTGCCTGACTCATAACCCTGATGGGAAGATAAAGGTATATGCCCCTTAACCCGATCAGCACCAAGTGCAGAGCGTCCCCAGATCTGATGATGAACTCACTGGTAGGGAACCATTCAAACATCCATTGCACCTGGTCCTCAGTCAAATTGTTGAAAAACTGCACCCATTCTGTAGCATTCTCCGATTGAACAAACCTGTCTGGGATGAAGGTCATTCTCTTAGGGTGATGAAAGCCTACGTGATCATTCCACGACCTTCGTGGAAACTCTTGGCGGTATCGACCTCTCTGGAGGTTTTCTGGCAACCAAACCTATAGCAGCAGATTACAACCCTCGAAGTGTTTGAACCCTTTCTGGCAGCGATCCAAGGCCCGATATATGTCTTCTATAATCAGGGACGATAATATATGTTTGCCCATCAATTCCTTCCATTATATTTTTAGTTAACATGGCCAGTCTGGTGTGAATCCTGTCTCCTTTGCTTTGAAACACTATCATACCCAGGAAGCATGCGACGAACACAAAAAACCCTACGGTGAGCCAACCCAGGGAGACGATAGAAAATTCGTCACGAAAGGTACGATAGGGTTTGCTATGACCATATCGTTCATAGAGGTAGTCAAATGGTATGTAGGACTTCTTCAGGCACTCCAAATCGTCGTTCCTTTTCAAACCCATAATTTTTAGAAACCCCCAAGTGGTACGATTCTCTGGTACCAATAAACCAGGACTGTTCCAAGGTAATCCAGCGAATCCCCTATCTCCTCCAAGAGAGGGGTCATTTCTATGTTGCCAAAATGGAACACAGACCTTTCTCCGTCCCAGAACATAGTGTCCGCTTCGATCAACATATTGTTTGGTTGGATGTCCAATAAAGAGGGTAAGTTTCCAAGAAACCTTTTCACATGGTCTTTGTCGCTTGGCGAAAGGTTCTCCTACCAATCCAACAACAATGGTGGTATTCTTTGGACCATGCCGAACCTGGGGACTTCGTGCCTCATTTTTTGCAAAAAAAATAAGGTTACACCCTTTCCCCCTCTAGATTCGACTACTTATATATCAGTGATTAGCATATTGGCACCTATTTCTCCAAATTAATGCACAGATCGTGGTCGCGTCCGTTGGCATTATGGAAACCCCGTGGACTTTTGGACAAGGCTTTTCCTAAAGGGTTATTATGTGGACAACATATTAAACTTGGCTAGGTTTGACCATGATGCATGTACAATAAATCAGAGTAAAGTTTCTTTAGACGTCTAGACTGGTACCCTAGAGCGTACAACTTGAGGGGGAAAGGCACGAAACCATCGACTGCACCGCTGATCCACTAGTTTTACCGCAAATAAGCCTTTCAGAATTCATAGGGATGACATATAGGAAGAGCGCAAAAACTCATCAAGCGTTGCTATGGTATTGATTATGCACGAGTGGAATATGATGTTGAGCATGATTTATGCAACAGAAAATAGCACGTTGTCACGTATTTGCATGTTAAAAATAATAAATGCGGTAATTAATAATTGAAAAGGTGTTTAGAAAAAAGAAAAAAAGAAATAAAACAAAGAGACAAGTCAGTTTCCATAATAAAGAGTAATAAAACAAGAAAGAGAAATCGTAAACGCTTAAAAAATAGGCAAATAAATTCACAGAAAGTGGGAAAGGGGAAAGGATGTGCAAGTATTAATAGAATAAAGCATGCTTAAAGACTAATTCATAAAAATCAAATTCATTATGGTAAGAGCCTAGCTATATCCCCAACAGAGTCGCCATGCTGTCGCGCCCCCTTTTTTCTCGCGAAATTGGGTTTCGACATTTTGGGACAACTCCTTTAAATGGGTATTAAAAGAGAAGAGTCGCCACCTAACGATTTTAAGCTGCGTTAGGGCACCTAGAGTAATTAACTCATGAAACTAGTTTGAATCACTAGAGATCGGGTAAGGGCTCGAAATTACCTTGAGGGGAAGGTGTTAGTCACTCCTCGATGTCCACAACAGTGGGTCCCGGCCGAACTTAATTAAGCGAATTAGTCCTTAAAGGAAAATAAAGCAATTTAGACAACTATTTATTTTAAAACGGGAATTAAAGGGGTCCTATGTTTTTTAGCCTATAGGATCATTTCCATGCAATACTTGGTAACTTTCTCCAGGTTGGGGTGATACACATAGTATTAGGGCACAAGTCATCATCTCCTTTACTACCTAATTACTATCTTTTAGTTGTTACTTAAGCGTTCTAGTATCTTCTAACTCGTCCTTATGCGTGCACTACTTGTCCCTTTCCTATGGTCCTGGAGGTGTTTAGGACCTCTATTTAAGGTGGTTCTAGACTGACCTAGGTTGCTTAAAATGAGAAAATGCTAGGCGACAAACAAAATTCAAATAGGACTGTCACAGAAGAGCAACTAAAGGCTCATGTTAACCTCCACAAATAGTCAACAAATGCACGCAGTTCAATGAGCAAATTTCATTAATTCAGGATCCTATAGGAAGGATATCTAGATGAGCAGAAACAGAATGTAGAGAAGCAATTCGTTTAAGGAGAGCATCGGGACCTATCAATTTGCCTACTGATTTTGATTAAGTTCTGAATCTGGGAAAATTTCAAGCAGCAAGAGATCACAGTTTTAGGCCCAGAATTCTTAATAAACCTACATGTTTGCCTAAGTGATAACCAGAACAGAATCCTATAGGCACGGTATCTACAACTGTCATTTATAGACCTATAACAATGAGTTACTGATTTTAACAGAAATATGTTATCTCTGTAGATCCTATAGGCATGCTTTCTACCTTGGAAGAATTAGTTAACTCCTATAGGCATGATTTCTAAGTTTTGAAACTGATTACAAGCATGATTTCCAAAACTTAAAATTGATTTACCCTATAGGCATGATATCTATTAGTTCAATCCTATAGACATGATTTCTAGGTTTTGGAACTGATTTCTTTTATTCCTGTAGGCATGGTATCTAAGTTGAAACTGATTTTTATTTCCTATAGGCATGATATATATTAATCACATTGGGCAGAATATTTAAAGCAAATTGCCAGGAAAGTTTATTAGCTCAAACAAATAGAATCCTATATACATGACCACTAATGCACATTGAGATTGGAAATATGTGTAGATCCTAAGAACATGGATTCTAATGTAGAATTACCAAAAGACCTACAGACAGTGTATCTAATATGCATGATCACAAACCGTCAAGAAAAATATCCTATAGGCAGAATTTCTAAATGATTAGTTACACTCACACAATCAACACAGTAACCTTATAGATAGGATTTCTACCCGAGTNCCCCCCCCCCCCCCCCCCCCAACTTTTACTAATAACCCCAGATATATTATTACAGAGATTAATATATTATTACAGCCCAATATAAAGGAATTTCATAATACTATCCATTACATTATAGGGAGCCTTATCAAGCCCAATACTAACCTGGAAACCAGGCCTCCAAGCAAAGAAAGTCTAAAGAATAATGGGATCCATCCATGTCACATAAAATTAGGTTTCTAATGTGTCAAAGTTCCGAAGGGCCTCAGGGACCCCGGACAATGCTCACACTAGAACCTCACTTAGAAAATAGTTCATAAAAGATTGGAAGACCAACCCCAATGTGTCAGAGTTCGGAGGAGTCTCAAGGACCCTAGGCAGTGCTCACATTGGGGGTGATAGGAACCTAGATAACTAAGAGTAGCAATTTGAAACTAGTATATGAAGGGTGGGGGGGGGGGGCAGTTTTAGAAAACAATTTGATTTTTAGAAGCAAATAATTTTAGACTACATGGTAGCAAGCAGAACTGAGCCAAGAAATAAACAGGGGACATGGTCTAAACAGATTTGTACTTATTCAACTAAGTACTTATACTAGTATTTAAAGTAATTCACAAAGAGCAATGGCACTTAAATTAATAGACAGAATTGGCTACACATGCTTGCAGGGCATGGATCATACAACTGATTATATAGAGTTTCACATTATTAAAGATAACCTAATTAGCTTTGTCACTAAGTGAAGTCATATAGGCATGTATTAAACAGAAAATATGTTGAAGTTTGAAATAACTAACAAAAAAAACACATAGAACATGATATGGTAGTAGGAACTAGAGCATACTAGTTTCAGATAGAGGTAACAAGCATCATGGATCAGGCAGAAGCATGCTAAGGTTGAAATAAACATGCAGAACAGAACAAGATAACAAGAATTAAGATATAGCAGTTGAGAAAGAAACAAACAAGAATCATGAATCAAACAAAAGCAGTTTGAGGTTGAAATAAACTAATCACATAATATATAGAATAGAAATAGGTTAACAGAAGTTAACACATACCAGTTAGGAAGAAAGTAAACAGGAATGTAATGACAGTTTGGATCCAAAGAGTTTAGCCTTGGCTTCTAGCCGGCTAAACAGTGAAGAAACCAGAGTAGCAGCACAAAGAGAGTTTTTTGAGGAAAAACAGAGAGCTTTTTAAGTTGTGAAGTGAAGAAAGTGTGAGAGTGTGTAAGTGTGAGTGTAAGTCCGTAAGCGTGAGCTTGTGTGTTAAAATCAGAATAGTGAAAGGTTTTTATACCGTATATAGTAGAGTAAAACCAAATAAAGTAAGGTAAGCAAAATCAATCAATCAATCAATTAGGGTTAACATGGGTCAATTAACAGTAAGTATAACTTAAATTGAGGAGCATCTTTCACGGAATAAATCAGCAGACAAGATTAGGGCTAAATAGGGTAAGAGGTAGGTTCTAGTAATCACAACACCGAAATTAGGGTAGCAAGAGAATTAAGGAAAGTAGTACCAATTAAGAATCACACATAAGGAAAGAATAGGTAAAAATCTGTCAAGGAGATATCAGTTTTAAAAGGAAAGCACAACTTTCGAACCCTAATTAAGCAAGTAAATAAGTTAATCACTTTAATTGACAGAGTCACAGTAAACGGGCAAAAAATTATAACCAATAGTCAAATAATTGAAAACCTTAAGGTGTAAGGCCATAGAGATGAAACTCCAGTAAGATCATTCGAAAAACCAAATAAGAAGACTAGAGTTGAAAACTTAAATGTTTTAAAACATTTTTGCAGAAATCTCTTAGAACCAAACCCTAGCTTTAGAAAAAAATGAAATCGGTTGACAACAGTAGTAAAAACGGAATAAAATCTTGAAGGAAAAATACCTAACAAACTCAAAACACTTAAGATCTAAAGAGATCTGAACTGATTTAGCCAGAAATAGTTAGGTTTGTACAAAAAAATAAACAAAGGTTGAAAATCTAGTTTGAACTAGAGATTTGAAGCCATAAAAACAAAAAAAATGATAGTACTCAATGACTTGAAGGTGAATACAGAAAGATTAATCAAGAACATGAGAGATTTGAACCAAATCTGGCTCCAGCTTCTTGATATTATCCTCAAGTAACATGAAAACTGAACACCAGTAGCGAGATAAGGCCGAGTAAGGCCTGAAATCGAAGAAGAAAACCATGAATCGAGGGGAATAACAGTGACGACGGGCTAGGGTTAGAAGGAATTGAGAGAGAATAGAGGAGGAAAGGGGTTTCAAGGGCGGCAGATTTGTGTAAATGGGCAGGGTTTAGGTCGTTTGGTGTATTGAAAAAGGAAAATGAATCCTGGACCGTTGATCTTCTGAGAACAACGACCAGGATTGATTTAGCTGGGTGGGTTATGGGTTATTGGATCAGGGTATTGGGTTAGTAATTGGGGTAGGTAATTGGGTTAGGCATTTTAGGTGTTGGGCTGAGTAATTGGGTTTTAAATATTAATTGAAAGGGGCTATATTTTAAATGCCCATTTAGTTTGATAAAATAATTTATAAAAATAGTTAATAAATTATGAAAAAGCTATTTATGTATGAAAATTATTTAAAATTACTTAATATTATAAAATATAAAAAAGTTATTTTCGTGTAAAAATAAAGTAATTATGCACACATGGGATATTATTGCAAAGTTATTGCAATTATAACCTAAAGACGTAAATATGATTATGCACAAAAAAAATTTAATATAGATATAAAATTAAGAAATAAAATTATTATAAAATTATTTTTGATGCAATTAGTAATTATTTAGATAATAAAATGATGGAATAAATTAAATAAAAATCCTTTAAAATTACAGAAAATTATGAAAAAATATTAATTGATGCTCATGTATTATTTTAAAATATATATGCATTTTTGAAAATAATATAGGGAAAAATTGGGTATCAATAAGACCTACGTGAACCTAGAGCTCTGATACCATGTTGTCACGACCCAATTTCCTTTACAGGACGTGATGGTGCCCGCCACCGTTGTTAGGCAAGCCAACACTGAGCAAACTAGTGGTTTCCCGCTTTAATAGATCAGTAAGTGAATGTTACTTTCTCATTTGTTAAAAGTATTTAGAAATTTGCAAATAGAACAAGATTAAACGGAAGCAACTGAGTACAAATTGTGATCATGTAAACAAATCCCAAATCCAAAAGTCTACTAGTGTGTGTGCCAAGACCTGGTGTCACACGTATGTGGGAAATCTAGTAGAATATACAAAAGAATGCTAGTCTACTGTCTGGAATGAAATAGACAGAAAAATAAAGCATAAGAGAGACTCCAGCTGCTGCATAACGGCTCAGAAGGCAGCTCACCGTGTAGTCTCGAGATGGGAATCAAATTTGCGCACCAGACTGGTAACCAGATGCACCTGCCTCAGATCCTATACAATTAAATACAGAAGTGTAGCATGAGTACATAAATAATATATACCCAGTAAGTATCTAGTCTAACCTTGAAGTAGTGACGAGGGGTCGACTTCGACACATACTAAGGCCAATAACATGGTAATATGAAATTCTAATCAAGCATGATACACAACAATAAGACTCAGAACAAGAAATAACTGAACAAGTCTTCACCATATTTAAGAGCTTAAATCACTTTCTTCCATTAAAACATATGATCAAACAACAATGAATTTATACTAGTTATGAAAGGAACTTCCAGTTCTATTATCACAAACGAATACCACCGACGACGTTCGACCCCACCCGACATAAATGTAAAATGTGCACTACCGAGGGTTGAATGGCGCGAACCATAGATGCATCTATTACCCCACTCGCGGATCATACATGCCACGTGATCAAATATAAATTTATCAATAAATCATAACCCTTTATTGATTATTTTCTAAATAAAGACAATCTAACTAGAAGATTTTAAATCCTTAAAAATCCTCAACTTAGTTCCATTTGATACATTTAACAAATATAATCAAATATTGGTGTCCACAAGCATGGTGTAATCCTAAAACTGCCCGAACATAAACATGAATAATAGCTACGTATGGACTCGTGTCAGTTCGTGCGTACGTAGCCCTCACAATAACAACACATATTAATTAGTTTCACCTATGGGGTAAGTTCCCTCTTACAAGGTTAGAAAAGAGACTTACCTCGACTCAAGGCCTACTTTCAGGTCCAAGATTATGCCCCAAAAAAATCAATTCAGTGCCGGACAATCCAAAACAATTCAAATAGTGTAAAAGCTAATCAATATATCTTTAAAGATTCATTACCTCACTATTAAAGTTATTACCCAACCCAAAATGCAAGATTCGTAAAATTCGACCCCGAGCCCACATGCCAGATTCCGGAAATTTTCAAATAAAGTTGTTACCCATAACCTTAGGAGAAAGAATATATGATTTTTACTAAGATCCATAACCAATTTCGTGGTCAAATCTTATTTTTATAAAAAAAATCTAGGTTTTCATCTAAACCCTTGATTCTCACTAATTTTTACATGTTAATCTACCCATAATATATGTATTTAACTCATGTTGTATAGAAATTATTTACCTCAAAGTGCTAGGTTAAATCCCCCTTCTAAAAGCTCCATGAATCGTCCAAGAGATGAAGTGGAATGAAATAAATTGGACTAAGTCCGCAATAAATGAGTTGGCAAAGGTCTCTGATGTCGCATTTGCGACACCAGGTTCACAAATGCAAGGGTCGCAAATGCGACAAAACCCTCGCAAATGCGAAGTCTGGACTTCAGCTGCTGAGGTCGCAAATGCAACCAAAGAGTCGCAAAATGCGAACTTTGCTGGGATCGCAAATGCGGTAAACTTGTTGCAAATGCGAACGCTCCCTAGGTCGGGCTCCTTCGCAATTGCGAAGCCCTTCTCGCAAATGCGAAGTTTGTATTTGCGAACAATTTCTTGCATTTGCCAATACTGCGACTGTTTCCAAGAAACACCAGAAAAGTGATGTGTTTTCATTCATTCCGAACATCCGAAACTCGCCTGAGGCCTCGGGGATCCACACCAAACACCCACAAAAGTCGAACAACATCATACAAACTTGCTTGCACGATCGGAACACCGAAATAACATCAAGAACCACGAATCAGACGCCAAAATGCATGAATCAAATCATGAACTCTATTGCTTCCAAAAAAAGACTTCCACTCGTCTAATTCCTATCAAATCGACTCGGAATGACACCAAATTTTGCGTGCAAGTCTAAAATGACATTACAGAACTACTACCGGTATCGGAGTTTCATTTGGACCTCGATATCACCAAAACCCGTTCCAAACAAAATTTTGAAGAACTTCAAGAATGAACTTTTGATATTAGGCGCCGAAATGCTCCCAGTTCATCCAAAACCCGATCCGGACATACGCCCAAGTCCAAAACCATCATACAATCCTATTGGAACTGCCAAGTCCTGATTACAAGGTCGTTTACTCAAAAAGTTGACCGAAGTCAAACTTGGCCTTTTAAGACAACCTTAAGAAACCAAGCGTTCTGATTTCCCTTCCATATCCCGAACTAACCATCCCATCAAGTCATAAAACAGTAAGAGCATGTTTGGAAAATCTTTTTTAGGGTTACGGGTAGAAAGCAAAACAACCGGTCAGGTCGTTACAGTATTGGTACTTTAAATACGAAGGTTGTTTTGATTGTTACTTAAATTTTAATATATCGTATCGTTAAATCCGTCACTACACAATGACGAAATGTGCCACTTTATGTAACAACTAATTTGGTGTGTTTGCATCGTTACCTTATCTTTTTATCTCAATCTCACCCTTCATTATTATTAAATAGTTTTATTTTATCATTTACCCTACTTTTTTATATAGTAATTTTACCCCGTATCATAATTTTTCTTTATAGTATTACAATTTTATTCTTCATATTGCTGGTGTGTATACCACGAAATGATGGAAAATGACACAATTTATCCAAACATTGTATTTATCAAACGATACAGCAAAATATAATACGTACGATACGATACATTATGAAACGATACGTAGCAATCATCCAAGAAAGTTGTTAGGGTTTGTTTGGAAAGCCACCAGGTAATTGGAATTTGTGTAATTACTAGGGCAGTGATTACAGAGCCTAGTAATTACACAGTTTTGTAATTACAACGACATGTTTCTTGATCATAATATAATTACAGGGTAATTACAAGTGTACTGTTACTGCAATTACACAGTTGGATTACATTATAAATATAAATTTACTAAAAAATAAAAAGTTAAGATTTAACAAATATATGCCTTTATAAATAATATTATATTTGATATTTAAGATAGATATTATGTTTTGTAAATATATTAATTAGTAATCATATATTTGTAACTAATATTGTAAAAATAATTCATATATATATATATATATATATATATATATATATATATATATATATATATATATATATATATATATATTTAAAATTAATAATATTTTACTTTAATCAATTATAAAAACTAAAAGTACATATTTTGTACGAACATCATGGATTGCATGCTTGATAAAATGACTAGTATTTATAAATATAACGTCATAACATTACTCAAATATATTACGAAAAAATAATCTGTCAATTTTAACTTAAAAATGAATGTCACGCAATCCAAATTAATAAGTGAATAGTACTAAAGCAAATAAAATAGAAGCAAGCATATATAAAATAAACATAGTACTCTTATGTAAAATTAATACATAACATAAAATATGTTTCAACATAATTGAAGTAAATATAATTCAAAAGAAAAGGAAAACATAAGTCTATAACCTCTATTCAACAACGATATTCTACTTTAATGACATCACTCATTATATGTCACGACCCAAATCTCCCTCCGTAAGATGTCGTGACGGCTAGTTTCTACGACTAGGTAAGCCTAACAAATTGCGGAATAACATAAATGAAAACTGAATTTAACAACTAGATTGCAACATATATGATATTTTAGACTTCAATACACACAAGAAGATAGGTTACTTTATGTGGTACCCAATTTTCGAGTGTTATCTCAGTAGAAGAACCTGGTTCTTCTTGGTGTTTCACATACTACTGTTGCGGAATAATAAAAAGCAGTAAAGTAAAAACATAGATATTTTTACGTGGAAAACATCTGGCTCAAAAGGTGAAAAAAATCACGACCTACTCCTCAGTAGGATTTGCTCAAACTCTTCACTAAAAACTCGGAGCCAAACGGACTTATAAAATAAACTCTTTTGTAACCCTAGGACTAACTCTAATCCCTTTGTAGTAACTAGCCCTTAGCTAATTTCTAATCACCTCAAGTTAAATCTAACTTGAACAATACGTACCTATTACAATTACTTCTATGAAAGCTGAAAGATACAATATTAAAAACTCCTACTACAATCAACTAGACTCAATAATCAATCAGATGGAACTAGTTCTTCTAGTTGAACTGTAGCCTTTGCAAGGCACAATGATTCTGCTAGCAAAATAACTCTGGAAACTTTTGCTTTCAGACTTTGATTCACTTCAGCTTTTGTGCGTGTAGAATTATAGCATAAATACATCAAGTATTTATAGATTCAATCAGTCGTTGAGCTTGTCTTCCCATTCTAGTTCAACTCTACCTGGTTGAACAAATTTGAACCAAACTCAACTTCCTTTCTTTTGTTACTTTCCTTGCTGAATTCGACTTCAAATTAATCAGATCAGTTTGTAACCTTTTCGCATTAGGAGACAATCTCTTGGTTCATTGATACTTCATATTCACAAACATATTCTAAGCATATACGGTTCATGTGCCAGTTATTTAATTCAAGATGTGTGCTCTGATGGACCTGGTTCAACTGGTCAGCTGTTTGTCAATCTTGAAAACTATGCAGTGACATGGGTCAACAAATTCCTTCTTTTTTGATGATGACAAACTCTGTCCTTAATCCTGTATACACTTCAAACAACTTTTTATAGTTTCAAGCATTAATCATAGAGAATCCAAGTCCATTAGGTTATAAATATCACTTTTAAAAAATATTTTGAAAAGAAGTTCAGCACATATCTTCCCCCTTTTGGCATCATCGAAAAGTTTGCAAAATGAGATACTTACCAGTTTTATTAATTATTACTCATGGCCATTGAGGCAACTGCAGGTGCAAAGCATGATTGATCAACACAAGAAACCAATAAATGTCAGCTAACTCAGAAATTGATACAAGTAAATAACTAAAAGCAAAATTCATTGATAAGTAACGATAATCAACCACCATACAGAAAAACAAAAACAAACCAACCATGAGCAAAAAAAAAAAGATTAAAAAGAACTGAAACTGATAACTGGTCTTAAGATGGGTTATGGAAGCTCTGAGAAGCCTAAGGATGGGAAGGTGCAGTGAAGGTTGTGGACTTGGATTGTAGGAGAGACAACATCTGCTGAAGAACACCCTCGTTCTTTTCTTTCTCCTTTTCTAATTCAGCTCTAAGAGCATCCTGCTCTTCTTCAACCTCAATCATACGAGACTTCTAACGAAGGATCTCCATATCCTTAATCTCATTTTCCTGCACCAAAGTTCTAACTTTGCTATTGACTGTTTGCTTCCTAGATGAACCAGGTTCATCCACAGGAACATTGACATTGTAGTCACATGTAAGCAAAGTTTCCTTCCCAAAATAATCTTTGGCAGTAGCCATCTCATCCTTCTTTACTGGAACACCAAAATGTGCAAGCACTGCTGTCAGAATGAAGCCATAAGGAATTGCGTGTGCTTTGGTTCCGTTCACCACTCTGTCAAAGAGTTGGATGATGAAAGCCAGCCAATTAATTTTCTTTCCCTTGTACAAGAATTCCATCAAAGTAAGATCCATATAATTCGCCATGTGCCTTCTTTCTTGTCTATGTAGTAGAAACTTGATGACGAACTCAAAGAGTAGTTTGTGCTCGGGCTTCATCTCACTCTTGTAAATCGGCCTGGGTTCAATCTCCTTCTCACTATCATTAAAGAATCTGGTGATGTTGATTGTTGAGGCCATCCCATCTAGACAAGACCATCTCTGCCTTTTGTAGTCCTCATAGCCCTCAACTGGTATGTTAAGAATAACACCCAGTTCTTTAACATCAAAGGAAACTTCGATTCCTTTGACCATAGAAGTGACCCTGTCTTCCTTGACAATGGCATTCCCCATAGACTCTACCAACTCAGCTCTTGCCAGCCTGCCTTCCATGCGAAGGACCAGGTCCTTCCAACTTTGCACCTCCAGAGTTTCCATCAGATATTGTATTACAGGCTCCTCTAAATACTTCACTAGCTTACCCTTTAGTATTGTTCTTTTTCCAAACATGGTAACTCTTTCAGTCACCACTCCAATTTCCTTCTCCTCCTCTCCACTCTAGTCTTCATCATCATCACAAACAACTTTCACTCTCTTTGTCTTGGTCCTGGTTTTCTTAATAGATCGTGTTGGTTCGATAGACATCCTAGCTGACTTCTTTGAAGAAGACTTAGCCTTTGTGGGTTTTGGTGTCTCACCCACGCCTGGAGCAGGTTGCTCCTCCTATTGGACCAGGTCCAACCCAGTCTCTTCAATCTCAATAGCCTCAACAGGCTCTCCAACTTTTGCTTTTCCTTTTGCTGCCTTCTTCTTCTTGCTCTCCTTCAGAGCCTTCTCTAATTTCTCTTTTTCTTCTCTCTCAGTGCTACGAGTAGCTCTAACTTTTGGAGCAGAAACATCAGCAACTTCAGAAATGTTTCTTTTCTTTGAAGGAACTGGGTGAGTTGCCTTCTTGGGTTTCTGACTCCTTCTTCTCTTGGGGTTATAAGACTGCCCCAACTTCTTCAACCTTTCAGCCAATGTTTCTTTCCCCGATGAACCAGGTTCATCAGTTCCTTTCTTCAGACTTGCAAGACCTGCTGCAACCTCCTCAACTATGCTTCCTCCTAAATCAGTGACGTTTTCTCCCATAGTTTCAGGAATGGGACCACAGATAACCAGCGTGGTACCATCCTCCCTAGATCCCCTCACATCTTTTTCTCCCTTTCTCTTAAGAATTCTTTCTTTTCTCCCACCCTTCTTCCTTCCAGGTATTTCAACATCAATGACAGACCCAACCAACACGAATCTTTTGTCAGCAGAAGTAAGTTCAGAATCGATTTCAAGATTACCTTTTTCAGAACTGGTTGAACCAGGTGCTTCTTCCTCATTAGGTGATTTAAAGGATTCACTAGGTGAATCTGAATTAGTACCTTTTTCTACTTTAATAAGATCCTCCACGAATTTTTCCTTAGCCTCAGAAGCAACAGATTTCCGAGCAAGAACTTTAACATGACGATTCTTGGGGGTAGGAGTAAGGTTTGGAATGGGTTCAAGAATGGGTGTATTTTCAAGGGATGATGGAATTTCTGGTGATTCAGAGCTGTAAACGGATGGAGAATTAGAGACATATTTAGAATGTCCTACATCATAATCATGATTAGGTGAGGAATTAGACGAAGAAGCTGGTGGCGGTGAAGAAATTTTTATGCTTTGTTAAGAGAAAAGGACGAGTTGCAAGTTTTAAGTTGTGTAGTATGAGTTAAACTTGGTTTAAGTTAGCTTTATGAATAGAGGAGTAATGATTTCCTTTTATAAGATTTGGCCATTAATTTTACAATGGATAAAAATTTATTCAAGTGGAAGTCTAATAATTGTAGGAGTGTCATTGATTTGACGGTTGAGAGTTCCCTATTTCTAGGCTAATTGAGTGTTGATGTGACTCCTTGGAACGAGTTCATTTTATGGTTGGTACAAAGACTTAGGAATGAACAAAAAATATATAGAATCCTGCTCATGTGTGACTATAATTGAATTACTATATGGAGAAGAGTATGTACCTTGTCAGTCAGATGAATCAGCATAGATGAACCAGGTTCATCCTATTAGAGATCTTTAAATTGCCTCAATTTACAAAGATAGATAAACATTATTAGTATCCAGGGAATCATATTAATACATGGCACAAGAGTATGGCAATAAAGACATGATGCTGAGCAATTATTAATCTGATTAAGTACCTAATTAAAACTTTTCTAACCAAAAAAAAAAATTCATTTATATAAGTAATTATGTTTTTCAATCAGGTGATCTTAATCATCCCTAATTCCAGCATATTTCTCTCAAAATGCTCCCTACTAAGTGCTTTAGTGAATATATCATCAATTTGATGATCAGTAGCACAAAATTCGATTGAGATCATTCCGTTTTCATAGTTATCTCTTAGGAAATGGTGTCTAACATCTATGTGCTTAGTCCTTTTGTGATGAACCGGGTTCTTCATCATACTAATAGCACTAGTGGTATAAAAAATATAAGGAATGCATCCCACATCAATAACAAAGTACATGATTTGCTGTTTGATCCATAACAACTGGGCACAGCATGAGGCTGCAGCCACATATTCAGCCTCAGCAGTAGACAAGGCTACTGAATTTTGTTTCTTGGTAGCCCAAGAAACAAGTCATCAACCCAAAAAGTGAGCCATATCTGAAGTACTTTTCCTATCAACCAGGAATCCTGCATAATTAGCATCAGCATATCCTACAAGGTCGAAATTACTACCTTTAGGATACCAAATGTATAAATCAGTGGTGCCTTTCAAATACCTCAAAATTCTCTTTACTGAAGTGAGGTGGGACTCCTTTGGATTTGCCTGAAACCTAGCACACAATCCTACGCTGAACACAATATCAGGTCTGCTATCACTGAGATACAATAGAGACCCAATCATCCCTCTATATAGCTTCTGATCAACAGATGAACCAGATTCATCCACATCCAATTTTGTAGTTGTGGCTATTGGAGTGTCTTTTTCTTTCGAGTCTTCCATTTTAAACTTCTTGAACAATTATTTCACATAATTTTGTTGGTGGATCATTGTTCTATTTGGGTTTTGCTTAATTTGCAAGCCTAAGAAAAAGTTTAGCTCACCCATCATACTCATCTCAAACGCACTTCCCATTAGCATAGCAAATTCCTTGCTCAATTTTTCAAAAGTCGCCCCAAATATGATATCATCCACATATATTTGTACAACCAGGAGATCCTTACCCTTTTCCCTTAAGAACAAGGTACTATCAATTTTGCCTCGTTTGTACCCATGTTCTAGCAGGAATTTTGATAATCATTCGTACCATGCTCTTGGTGCCTGTTTGAGACCATATAGAGCCTTGTCGAGTTTGTATACGTTGTTAGGTGACTCCTTGCTTTCAAAACCTGGAGGCTGCTTGACAAATACATCTTCCTTCAGATAGCCATTTAGAAAGGCACTCTTAACATCCATTTGATGAAGAGTGAATTCCATGTGTGCAGCAAATTCTATAAGAAGTCTGATTGCCTCTAGTCTTGCCACATGGGTAAAGTTCTCATCATAGTCAATTCCTTCTTCTTGACTATATCCTTGAACAACTAATCTTGCCTTATTCCTTGTAACAGTTCTATCCTCATCGAGCTTGTTCCTGAAGACCCACTTGGTGCCAATTACATATCTATCCAGTGGCCTGGGTACCAAGTGCCATACTTGACTTCTTTCAAACTGATTCAGCTCTTCTTGTATGGCATTTACCCGATCAGCATCTTGTAGGGATTCCCCAATGTTCTTTGGTTCGATCATGGATAGAAAGGCATCAAACGCACACAGATTTTTCAAGGATGATCTTATTTTGATTCCAGATGCCAAATATGTTATGATGTTCTCAAGAGGGCGAGAACTCTGATATCTGTATGGCTTAAGTACCAGTTGTTCATTCCTAGATGATTCCATAATGTCTTGTTGATGTAGAGCAGGATCAGGACCAGGTTGCATATGTTGAGTTCCCTCTGTCATGATGCTTGGGGTAGTTGAACCTGGTCCATCACTTGTTCCACCTTTCATGCTTGCTTTAGTGTGATCACTGCTTCTTACCAGTCCAAGCTCCTCATCTTCAAGTTCCTTACCAACCCCAATTATTTCACCTTTCTTTCCGTTTCCAAAGGAGACATTTCCTCCTTTGATACTTTCAAGTGAAAGGAACTGTTCCATGTTCCCAGTCATATGCTTTGAGCAGCCACTATCCACATACCAAATCTGGCTGCCTCCTCTCACTTGAACCTAAAAAAGAATCAAAGTTTAGTCTTATGAACCCAAACTAGTTTGGGACCTTTTCTATGAGAGAATGGATGAATCAAATTTTCCCTGGCCCAATTTGGCAGCCAGTTTTTCCCTTTTACAAACCTCTTATTTTTTCGACTGGCCTGCTCTTTTGCAGTATACTTATATTTGTAGTGCCCAGTCTTACCACAATGGGTGCATATTTTATTCTCAAGAAGAGTGAGATACTTGCTTTTGGGATCCCACTTGGGCAATTGACTTCCAAATCCAATCCCTCTCCTGTTGCTACTAGGATTCTCTTGAATCCATATCAGGGCGTCAGAGGATTTATTCCATTTACAAGTTCGATCTAATTCATGTTTGACTTTGCCAAGTTCTTCATTAAGAGTTCTTATTTGTTCGTCTTTGGCATACATCTTATCTTTTAATTTTCCCATGTTTTCTTATAACATAATATGAGAATGATCAACAACCTTTTTACTTGATCCTAGCTTTAGCTTTAAGTTTTCATATTTTAGTTCTAGAATCTCAGTTTCAAGTGGATGAACCTGGTTCAACAAGTCACTCTTTTTCTTTTCAGATTCACTGACTCTGATTTCCAGGTTCATGCACTTTGCTTTCAGTATTGCACATTCTTAGTTGATCCTTCTCTTTGGTTGTTTCCTCAGAATCATCTATGAAATCAAGTAGCAACTCAGAGAATTTTTCCTTAGATAGGAACTTTATTTTGTTTTTAAGATGGGAGATACTTACCTCTGGTTCTTCATGTGATTCCTTGTCAGATTCTCCAATTGCCATGAGCGCCTGATCTTCACTCTCCCCATCGCCTGATTCTTTATCTGAACTTTCCCCCCAAGTAGCAAACATAGCCTTTGTTGTTGTTATCTTGGTTTGGACCTGTTCTTTCTTCTTGTTCCTTCTCTCATATCTCTCTTTTTTCCATTTTAATTCCCATTGAGGACAGTTTTTAATGAGATGGTCAGTCTTACCACATTTATAGCATCCCTCGTTGGTTGATCTTTCTGGAGATTTTTCTTTGTTGTAGTTTCCTCCTCGAGAGATGCATTTCTTCCTCCTGAGAAAGTTTCTGAATTCTTTGGTGATCATGTCCATCTCATCTTCCAGATCTGCTCCCTCAGTGATTCTTAGGGATAGACTTCTCTCCTTCTTTGGACCATCCATCTTCATTGTATTCCTTCTCAGTTCATAGGCAGTGAGGTTTCCAATTAGCTCATCAAGTCTAAGGGTTTCCATATTTTGGGTTCCTGGATAGCAGTGATTTTGCTTTCCCAAGAAATAGGCAAGACCGTTGTTAGGATCTTCTCAATCTTATCCTCTTCAAGAATGATTCTTCCAAGAGACTTTAGTTCATTAGTCAAGGTTGTGAACCTTTTGTACATCTCTTGGATAGTCTCTCCTTCTTTCATAGTGAAGTTTTCGTACTGAGAGTATAGTAGAGTACCTCTTGATCTTTTTACCTGAGGTGTTCCTTCATGGGCTACTTGCAAGGTGTCCCAAATCTCTTTGGCAATGGTGCAGCTTTGGATTCTGTTGTACTCATCTGGACCTAGTCCACACACTAGCCACTTTTTGGCCTTTGCATTCTTCTCCCATTTCTTTAGATCCTCAGCAGTGCAATCAGCTCTTGTCTTTGGTATATCTATACCTTCAGCAGTCTTCATCATGGTAGCTAGAGGACCATCAGTGACTATGTCCCAGAGTTCATAGTCTTCTCCAATTAGGTGATCCTTCATCCTATTTTTCCACCATAAGTAGTACTGGCCATTGAAGAGTGGTGGCCTTGCAGTTGATTGACCTTCCCAATTTCCAGGTGGTGCACTCATCTTGATCTTCTCCAAGGTGTTAGCCTTTCAAGGATAACCTGCTCTGATACCAACTGATGTTTTAGACTTCAATACCATACAAGAAGATAGATTACTTTGTGTGGTACCCAATTTTCTAGTGTTGTCTCAGTAGAAGAACCTAGTTCTTCTTGTTATTCCACCTACTACTGTTGCGGAATAATAAAAGGCAGTAAAGTAAAAACACAGAGATTTTTATGTTGAAAACACCTGGCTCAAAAGGTGTAAAAAAAACCATGACCTACTCCTCAGTAGGATTTGCTCAAACTCTTAACTAAAAACACTGAGCCAAACAGACTAACAAAATAAACTCTTTTGTAATCCTAGGACTAACTCTAATCCCTTTGTAGTAACTAGCCCCTAGCTAAATTATACACACCTCAAGTTAATTCAACTTGAACAATACATACCTATTACAATTGCTTCTATGAAAACTGAAAGATACAATATTAAAAACTCCTACAACAATCAACTAGACTCAATAATCAATCAGATGGAACTGGTTCTTCTAGTTGAACTGTAGCCTTTGCAACGCACAATGATTTTGCTAGCAAAATAACTCTGGGAATTTTTTCTTTCAGACTTTGATTCAGTTCAGATTTTGTGCATGTAGAATTCTAACAGAAATACATCAAGTATTTATAGAGTCAGTCAGTTGTTGAGCTTGTCTTCCAATTGTAGTTCAACTCTACCTGGGTGAACAAATTCGAACCAAACTCAACTTTCTTTCTTTTGTTACTTTCCTTGCTGAATTCGACTTCAATTAATCAGATCAGTTTGCAACCTTTTCGCATTATGAGACAATCTCTTGGTTCATTGATACTTCATATTCACAAACATCTCCTAAGCATATATGGTTCATGTGTCAGCTATTTAGTTCAAGATGTGTGCTCTGATGGAACTGGTTCAACGGGTCAGCCGTTTGTCAATCTTCAAAACTATGCAGTGACATGGGTCAAAAATATAACTATAAAATGATAAAATGCCACTCGACATGTACAAGCAACCCAGTACCAGAGTATACATAGAGTTCCCAAAACCTAGGAATCATAAGTCACAAGTTACAGAAGAAAATTAGTATCTCTATACACCAGAGACAAAGAAAGTACGGAAAGGAGGGATAGAAGGGGACTCTGATATCTGCGGACACGTCATATGTACCTTGAAGTCTCCATACAGCAGCAAGCACTCTTAGCTAATAGCGGGGCTGATGAGAGGTACCTGGATCTGTACACAAAACATGTGCAAAAGAGTAGCATGAGTACACCACAACGGTATTAAGTAAGTGCCAAGCCTAACCTCGGTAGAATAGTAACGAGGTCAGGTCCGGGCCCTACTGGGATATAATAATAAGACAAATGATATAATAGAATGAAGAAAGACGGAGAATTTAACAAAAGGAATTCACAGAGAAATAACAACACAGCACAATGAGATAAACAACAGGGCGCTCCCGAGATACCGTCTCGTAGTCCCAAAAGTAAATACTCAACAAGGGATTTCCCAAGATACCATCTCACAGTCCCAAAAGTAAATATGCAAGGAGATCTTCTGAGATACCACCTCGTAGTCTCAAATGTAAATGTGCAGGGGGATCTCCCGAGGTACCTCCTCGTAGTACCAAAAGTAAATGTGCAGGGGGATCTCTTGAGGTACCGCCTCAAAGTGCCAAAGTAAACACACAGCTCAAATCGGTGGAAAAGGCAATTAACAACAAGAATTCTAAAGCTAAGGTTGACACAAATCAAGTAAAAGCAGGAATTAAACTAAACATGCTGCATAAATTTCAAATAAGCATTTAAGGCACGTAGACATGAAAAATTAGACTAAATAGGATAACAACACATGCTGGTATAACTCAATTAAGGTGTGACAAGCTACTACTCAGTGAAAAACTAGATTTATAATGACCCGACTGATCGTTTTGATCTTTAGCGCGTCGTTCAGCGGTTGGAAGCCGTGAGCAACTCCATTTCAGGTATTATGACTTATAGGTGTGATCAGAATTGAATTTTGGGAAGTTTAGAGTTGGTTTGGAAAGAAAATTCTCATTTCAGAAGCCTTAAGTTGGGAGAATCAACTAAGATTGGAATTTTTAGTAAACGACCCCAGAATCAAGATTTTAGGGTTCCTCCAGGTTCGTATGATGATTTCGGACTTGGGTGTATGTCCGGATCGGGTTTTGGATAACCCGAGAGCGTTTCGGCGTATTTTATTGAAGTTAGCATTTTAGAAAAATTTCATAGATTTGGGCTTGAAGTGCATTTCAGTGTTGTTAGTGTATGTTTGGGATTCTAAGTCTGGGAATAGATTCGTATGGTGATTCTGGAGTTAGGAGCGCGATCGAAAGTGAATTCGAATGTCCGGAGGTCATTTGGAAGTCATTCACCTAAAGATAGAAATTTGAAGGTTTTTGAGAAATCCGACTGGAAGTGGAAGTTTTGATATCGAGGTCGGAATGCAATTCTAGAAGTTGGAGCAGGTCTGTAGTGTCTAATATGACTTGTGTGCAAAATTTGGGGTCAATCGAATGTGATTTGATAGGTTTCGGCATCGGATGTAGAAGTTGGAAATTTTTAAGTTCATAAAGTTGGGATTTGGGTGCGATTCGTGGTATTGATGTTGTTTGATGTCATTTGAGGCCTTGAGCAAGTCCGCATTATGTTTTGGAACAAGTTGGTATAATTGGACGGGGTCTCGGAGGCCTCGGGTGGATTCCGGGTAGTTAACGGATCAATTTTGGGAGTTTGAAGAAGTCTGAGGTTGCTGTCATCTGGTGTGACTGCATCTGCGAGGATTTGGCCACAAGTGCAGCTTGTAATGACCCGACCGGTCGTTTTGCGTTATCGAACTCCGTTCCCCTAATAAAACTTCCCATAGCGGCTTTTTATGATGTATGACTTGCGGGGACTGGTGGTTCGGGATTCAGAGGTGTTTAGAGTGCTATAGGAACAATTGGTTCCTTAGGGTTGGCCTTTAAGGCCAAGTTTGACTTCGGTCAACATTTTGGGTAAACGACTTCGGAATCGAGTTTCGTCGGTTCCGGTAGCTTCGTGTGATGATTTTGGACCTGGGCGTATGCTCGGAATGGGTTTCTGATCACCTGGGAGAGTTTCGGCACCCAATATTGAAATAAGATGTTTCTTAAGTTCCTATTGTGGTTTTAGACATGTTTTTGTGTTATCGAGGTCCAAACGAAATTCTGAGATCAGGAATAGTTTTGTTATGTCATTTGTGACTTGCCTGCAAAATTTGGTGTCATTCCGAGTAGTATAGGTCGGTTCGGCACGTTGTTAGCGAAGTCTAGAAAACTTAAAGTTCCTTAGTTTCGTTCATGGGGTTTTGAGGTGTTATTTTGAGTTTTAGCGTTGTTTTAGGTGTTCTGAAGGCTCGAGCGAGTCTGTATTATGATTATGATTTGGGACTTGTTGGTATATTTGGACGAGGGCTCGAGTGGGCCCAGGGACCTCCCGGGCACTTAGCGGGGCTAAAAACCAGCTAAAATAGCTACTGGTGCACCTGTTCTAGCGTGAACGCAGGTGCGGTTGACCAGTCGCAGGTACGGGACCGCTCCTACGGTCCCAATGATCGCAGGTGTGACCCCAGGTGAGGTCCCCCTTTCTCGCAGGTGCGGACAAAAGTCCACAGGAGCGGAACCGCTGGTGCGGCCATCCCTCTGCAGGTGCGAACCCATCCTTTCCCGTCCAGTTCCGCAGGTGCGATCCCCAGCTCACAGGCGCGAGACAACAGGTGTGGTCCTCGAGCCGCAAGTGCGGAACCCCTGTAGGCCAGGCAGTGTGTTTCCTTTAAAACACGAGATTTCACCCCCTTTATTTCATTTTCCACCACCATTAGAGAGTTGGGAGCTTGGAGAAAGAGATTCCACGACCTAACTACTAAAGAGGTAAGTAAATTCCACTCTAACACTAGTTTCAAACATGAATTACTAGTTAAACTCTCTACTAAATCATTGAAAAATCAAGAATTGGGTAGTAATTTAGGGTTCTTGAGAAATTGGTGAATTACCCATTTATTGCTATAAATTCAAGTAGAAACTGTATATTAACAATCCTTAGGCTTCGGTTGAGCGATTCCTTCGAGAATTTTCGGAAATTGATCGTGCGAGCCCGGGGTTGAATTTTGGGAATTCTTCAAGAATGTTGATCTATTGAATAAATAGGATAATTACACTACTTTGAGCATGCATTGATGTCATTGTACCATATTTGACTAGTTGCGAGTCCTCGGGTGTAGAGTTCCTTGTTCGGGCGCATCCTTGGTCCGCGGGGTAGATTCGACACGAGGTGAGTCTCCTTTCTAACCTTGTAAGAGGGAATTGTCCCCATAGGTGTTATATGTGCTCTGTGTAATTATTTTGGGCGCTATGTGCGTACTAAGTGACGAGAGTCCGTACGTAGCGACTTTCATGCTATGTTGGGTAGTTTTAGGGCTCACAAGCACGTCCCTATATCCCTTATATGTATCTTGGGTGTTCTTTGAGCTGCCTATTGCTTTTGAATTGATATGGAAATGTGGAAAGTTGACCTTGAACTCCTAGTTGATTAATCCTTGTTACAGGTATAGCCCCTACTGAGTAATTGATTTTTATATATATATATATATATATATATATATACGTATGAGAGTCGGCACTTGAATCGCAGGTATGATTCGCGATCGAGGGAAGCTTTATGATAAATCGGTATAAATGTGTCAGCACTCGAATCGCAGGTATGATGCACGATCGAGGGAAGCTTTATGGTAATTGTAAATAAGTGTGTCATTACTCGAATCAGAGGTATGATTCACGATCGAGGGGAGCTTTATGGAAATTTTATATAAATGTGTCAGCACCCGAATCGCAGGTATGATTCGCGAGCGAGGGAAGCTTTACGTCTATTCAGTGTCTAGATATTTCCTTATCACTCCGGTCGGTTGTCTTACCCTTGTGTGCACTTGGCTATTTGGTACTGCTTCCATTGATATTGAATGGACAAATATTTGGGGGGAAAAGGAAAGTGTACATTGTTGCTTATTTTCAGTAGTTTCCTGGATTTCTGTATTGATAGGTATATGTTGCCTACTGTCTCACATGTCTACTGCATTTCATTATATCATGTTTTGTATTATTACTGTTGGACCTTAGTGAGTGTCATGTCGACCTCTCGCCACTACCTCTTCGAGGTTAGGCGGGATACTCACTGGGTACATATATATTTATGTACTCATGCTGCACTTCTGTACTTAATTGTACAGGTTCTGAGGCTGGTGTTTCTGGTTATCCGACCGAAGCTTGGCATATATTCTGGACCTGACTCCACGGTGAGCTGCCTCCCTTGGCGATTCTCAAAAGTTCTATGGAGTTATCTTTTGTTTATTTATGTCTACTTCTCTCAGACAGCAGTACAACTTGTATCATCTATTGTATATTCTACTAGTTCACCTGTTGGCTTGTGACACTAGTTCCTGGCACTCACANTATATATATATATATATATATATATATATATATATATATATATATATATATATATATATATATATATATATATATATATATATATATATATATATATATTGCTCATGATCATTGTGGCTCTATTTACTTAAGTTTGTTAATGTTTGCGCTTTTATTTAAATGATCTAAGTTTAAAACTTTGGTAATATGTGGGATTGGTATGTTAAATAAGGATCATCTCACTAGTACACAACATTTGGCTTGCCTGACTCCGGTCTTGGGCGCCATCACGACATGTGTTGAATTTTGGGTTGTGACAACATGGTATCAAAGCACTAGGTTCACGTAAGTCTCACGAGTCACGAGCAAACCTAGTATAGTCTTGCGGATTGGTACAGAGACGTCTGTACTTATCCTAAGGAGGCTATAGGGTGTTAGGAAATCACTTTTTATTCTTATTCTATCGTGCAGTCGATGATTTATTAAATTCATTCTTCTATTCTCTAACAGATGGTGAGGACGCGCGCATCTGATGTTCCAAACCCGAGAAGAGCCGCTACCCCTACTGGCAGAGGCCGGGGGAGGGGACGAGGGCGTCCCAGAGCTATTCCGGTCCCGCCACCAGATGACCTTATTTTAGAGGAGCAGGATGAGGTGCCTCCAGCAGATCCTGCACCAGTAGATTTTGTGACGGTGCCGGGCTTCCAGGCAGTCATGGGCTATATGATGACATTTGTGGACACTATGTCCCAGGATGGTTTATTTCCAGCAGATCCTGCCACTTCTTAGGCGGGAGGGGGAGCCCAGAGCCCTACTGCCCAGGCCGCAGAACCGACAACAGCATTACATCACACCCTGGGTACACTGCCCATTGGTGGTACCCAGCCTGTAGTAGCAGCTCTGGAGCCCAGACCAGCTGCGAATGGCAATCAGCAGAAGGTGTTAGACAGATGGACTCGATTGCGCCCTCTAGTCTTCGGGGGTGAGCGAGGTGAGGATGCCCAGGACTTCATTGATAGGTGTAGGGATAGACTGCACAACATGGGGATCGTAGCGTCCCATGGAGTGGATTTCACCACATTCCAGTTAGAGGGCAGAGCTCGCAGGTGGTGGCAGTCTTATATTCTCAGTAGGCCAGCAGATTCTCCTACTGTCACTTGGGATCAGTTCACGCAGATTTTCTTGGACAAATATATTCCACCCTCTGAGAGGGAAGAGCTGCGGGGTCAGTTTGAGCGGTTAGAGCAGGGGAAGATGTCCGTGACAGATTATGAGGCCAAATTTTCAGAGCTGTCACGCCATGCACTTATGATATTACCCACAAACGCCGAGAGAGTGCGGAGGTTTGTAGCAGGGTTCCATCCTGGTATTAGATCCACCATGGCTCGAGAGGTGGAGATGGTTACTCCTTATCAGCCCATAGTGGAGATTTCTCGCAGGATCGAGGGTTATCGATTGAGGAGCACGGAGTAAGGTCAGCAGGATAAGAAGGCGAGGTTCTTAGGAGATTTCGGGGATGCTCCAGCTAGGAGCAGAGGTCGCTTTGGGGGTGGTCAACCCAGCAGGCCTTCTTATTCAGCACCTCCACCACCTCCCCGAGGTGTCCCAGTTAGGCCCTAGTTCAGTGCCATGCCAAAGCGCTTCTACCGTCCTCCAGCTATTCTGAGTTCTCCTAGTGGTTACTCCAGTCTCCAGAGATCCTCCAGTTCCTATTTCAGTGCTATGCCTGAGGGTTCACATCGCTCTTTGGCCATTCGGGATTCTTCTTCTTCGGGACAACATGATATGTCACTTGTGAGATGTTACGAGTGCGGGGATCTAGGCCATGTGAGGAGGGCTTGTCCCAGGTTTCGGGGCAAGACAGTGCATCAAGGTTATCAGCCTATGAGTTCAGCACCAGGAGTCCGGCCACCTAGAGGTGGAGGACAAGTCGGCAGGGGTCGTCTTAGAGGTGGAGGCCAGTCAGGGGGAGGTCAGGGAACTTCTATTCATTCTGGTGGAACCCAGTCTTCCGGTACTCCAGCCAGATTTTATGCTATTCCAGCCAGATCAGATGCAGTGGCCTTAGACGCCGTGATCATAAGTATTATCTCAGTATGTGGTAGAGAGGCTTCAGTATTGTTTGATTCAGGATCCACTTATTGATATTTTTTTCAGCCCTATTTTCTCCTTTTCTAGATGTTTCTCATGAGTCCTTGGGATCTCCTATATATGTGTCCACTCTTGTGGGCGATTCTGTGGTGGTAGACCGGGTGTATCGGTGTTGTGTGATCATCTTCTGTGGGTTCAAGACCAAAGTTGACATTTTATTGCTCGACATAGTTGATTTTGAGGTTATTCTAGGCATGGATTGGCTATCTCCTTATCATGCCGTGCTTGATTTCCATGCCAAGACAGTTACTTTATCCATGCCCGAGTCGCCTAGACTGGAGTGGAGGGGTTCTTCAGTTAGTGCAGCCAGCCGGGTTATTTCATTTTTGAAGGCTCGACATATGGTCGAGAAGGGTTGTCTATCCTATTTTTCTTATGTGTGAGACACCACCACCGAGTCTCCGACGATTGATTCTGTGCCAGTGGTTCGAGAGTTTGCAGATCTTTTTTCTTTGGATCTTCCGGGCATGCCTCCGGACTGTGATATTGATTTCTGCATTGATTTAGCTCTAGACACCCGGCCTATATCTATTCCTCTGTACCGTATGGCTCCGAAAGAGTTGAAGGAGCAGCTTGAAGAGTTGTTAGTTAAGGGGTTCATCAGACGGAGTGTATCGCCGTGAGGGGCTCCAGTTTTATTTGTGAAGAAGAAGGATGGGTCTATGGGGTGTGTATTGATGTATGATGGGAGAGTTATTTCTTATGCTTCACGCCAGCTGAAGGTTCATGAGAAGAATTACCATGTGCACGATTTGGAGTTGGCTGTGATTGTTCACGCTCTTAAGATTTGAAGGCACTACTTGTATGGAGTGTCCTGTGAGGTTTATACAGAACACCTTAGCTTTCAGTACTTGTTCAAATAGAAGGATCTTAATTTGAGGCATAGCAGATGGCTTGAGCTGTTGAAATATTGTGATATCACAATTCTTTATCACCCGAGCAAGGCAAATGTGGTAGCGGATGCTTTGAGAAAGAAGGCGGAGAGTATGGGTATCTTGGCTTATATTGCAGTAGAGGAGAGACCTCTAGCCTTGGACATTCAGTCCTTGACCAATCGCCTAGTGAGGTTAGACCTTTCAGAGCCTCGTCGAGTTTTAGCTCATGTGGTTGCTCAGTCTTCGTTATTGGGGGAGATTAACGCCCGACAGTTCTATGATCTGTGCTTAGCAGAGCTTCGGGAGACCGTGGTTCAGGGTAGGGCCAAAGAGGCTACTATTGGCGAGGATGGTGTTCTGAGACTTCAGGGCCTCTTATGTGTTCCTAATGTTGATGACCTGAGGGAGAGGATTCTAGAGGAGGCAGAGAGTTCTCGGTATTCTATTCATCATGGTGCTATGAAGATGTATCGTGACTTGAAGCAACATTTCTGGTGGAGGCGGATGAAGAAGAACATTGTGGAGTATGTGACTAGGTGTCTTAATTGCCAGCAGGTGAAGTATGAGCACCAGAGGTCAGGAGTCCTACTTCAACAGATGCCCATTCTTGAGTGGAAATGGGAGCACATCGGTATGGACTTTTTGGTTGGGTTGCCTCAAACTTTGCGGAAGGTTTACGCGGTTTGGGTCATTGTGGATAGATTGAACAAATCGGCGCATTTCATTACAGTAGCTACTTCATATACTTCTGAGAGGTTGGCCCAGATCTACATTCGGGAGATAGTCTGGTTGCATGGTGTGCCGGTGTCCATTGTATCAAATCGAGGTCCTCAGTTCACCTCACACTTCTAAAGAGCATTGCATAGTGAGATGGGCACCCAGATAGACCTCAGCACAACATTTGACCCTCAGACTGATGGTCAGTCGGAGCGTACAATTCAGATATTAGAGGACATGCTAAGGGCATGTGTGATTGACTTCGGAGGTCAGTGGGACCAGTTCTTGCCTTTGGCCGAGTTTTCTTACAATAATAGTTATCAGTCCAGCATTGAGATGGCACCATTTGAGGCTTTGTATGATCGGCAATGTCGTTCTCCTATCGGGTGGTTTGAGCGTGGAGAGGCTAAGTTATATGGCACCGACCTGGTGAGGGATGCCTTGGAGAAGGTGAAGTTGATTCAAGAAAGGCTCTGTACAGCACAGTCCAGACAGAAGAGTTATGCGGATCAGAGGGCGCGTGCTGTATCATTTATTGAGGGAGAAAGGGTCATGTTTAAAGTCTCTCTTGTGAAGGGTATTATGACGTTTGGGAAGAAGGGAAAGATGAGCCCGTGGTTTATAGGTCCATTCGAGGTGTTTAGGCGAGTTGGGGAGGTTACTTATGAGCTGGCCTTGCCTCCCAGTTTATCAGGAGTTCATCCCGTTTTTCATGTATCCATGCTCCGGAGGTACCACGCCGACTTCTCTCACGGGTTGATTTCAGCACTATTCGGTTGGATGAGAGGTTGGGCTACTAGGAGGAGCCAGTCGCTATTATTGATAGACATGACTGCCAGTTGAGGTCCAAGAGAGTTTCTGCCGTAAAGGTCCAGTGGAAGGGCCATCCAGTTGGGAAGGTGACCTAGGAGTCTGAGGAGGACATGCGGAGCTGATATCCATGAATATTCGGCACTTCAGGTATGATTCTAGACTTGTTCGAGGACGAACGTTTATTTAAGAGGTGGAGAATGTAACGACCCGACCGGCCGTTTTGTGTTATCGGACCTCGTTCCCCTAAATGAAACTTCCCATAGCGGCTTTTTATGATTTATGACTTGCGGGGAATGGTGGTCCGGGATTCGGAGGTGTTTAGAGTGCTACAGGAACAATTAGTTCCTTAGGGTTGGCCTTTAGGGCAAAGTTTGACTTCGGTAAACATTTTGGGTAAATGACCTCAGAATCAGGTTTCGTCGGTTCCGATAGCTTCGTGTGATGATTTTGGACCTGGGCGTATGCTCCGAATGGGTTTCTGATGAACCGGGAGCGTTTCGCCGCCCAATATTGAAATAAGAAGTTCCTTAAGTTCCTATTGTGGTTTTAGACGTGTTTTTGTGTTATCAAGGTCCGAACGAAATTCTGAGACCAAGAATAGTTCTGTTATGTCATTCATGACTTGCCTGAAAAATTTGGTGTCATTCCGAGTAGTATAGGTCAGTTCGACGCGTTGTTAGCGAAGTCTAGAAAACTTAAATTTCCTAAGTTTGGTTCATGGGGTTTTGAGGTGTGATTTTGAGTTTTAGCGTTGTTTTAGGTGTTCCGAAGGCTCGAGCGAGTCCGTATTTGGGATTTGTTGGTATATTTTGACAAGGGCTCGGGTGGGCTCAGGGACCTCCCAGGCACCCAACGGGGCTAGAAAACAGCTAAAATAGCTGCTGATGCACATGTTCTGGTGTGACCGCAGGCGCGGTTTCCCAGTCGCAGGTGCGGGACCGCTCATACGGTCCAAATCATCGCAGGTGCGACCCCAGTTGATATCCACATTTCTCGCAGGTACGGACAAAAGTCCGCAGGAGCGGAACCGCTAGTGTGGCCATCCATCCACCAGTGCGAACCCCAACTCGTAGGCGCGAGACCGCAAGTGCGGAACCCCTGTAGGCCAGGCAGTGTGTTTCCTTTAAAACACGGGATTTCACCCCCTTTCTTTCATTTTCCACCACAATTAGAGACTTGGGAGCTTGGGGAAAGAGGTTCCACGACCTAACTACTAAAGAGGTAAGTAAATTCCACTCTAACACTAGTTTCAAACATGAATTACTAGTTAAAATCTCTACTAAATCATTGAAAAATCAAGAATTGGGTAGTAATTTAGGGTTCTTGAGAAATTGTTGAATTACCCATTTATTGCTATAAATTCAAGTAGAAATCGTATATTAACGATCCTTAGGCTTCGGGTGAGCAATTCCTTTGAGAATTTTCGGAAATTAATCGTGCGAGCCCGGGGTTGAATTTTGGGAATTCTTCAAGAATGTTGATCTATTGAATAAATAGGATAATTACCCTACTTTGAGCATGCATTGATGTCATTGTACCATATTTGACTAGTTGCGAGTCCTCGGGTGTAGAATTCGTTGTTCGGGCGCATCCTTGGTCCGCGGGGTAGATTCGACACGAGGTGAGTCTCCTTTCTAACCTTGTAAGAGGGAATTGTCCCCATAGGTGTTATATGTGCTCTGTGTAATTATTTTGGGGGCTACGTGCGTACTAAGTGATGAGAGTCCGTACATTGTGACTATCATGCTATGTCGGGTAGTTTTAGGGCTCACAAGTATGTCCCTATGTGCCTTATATGTATCTTGGGTGTTCTTTGAGCTGCCTATTGCTTTTGAATTGATATGGAAATGTGGAAAGTTGCACTTTTTCCTAGTTGATAAATCCCTGTTACAGGTATAGCCCCTAATGAGTTATTGATATATCGGTATATATATATATATATATATATATATATATATATATATATATATATATATATATATATGTACGTATGAGAGTCAGCACTTGAATCACAGGTATGATTCGCGATCGACGGAAGCTTCATGATAAATCGATATAGGTGTGTCAAAACTTGAATCGCAGGTATGACGAGGGAATATTTATGGGAATTGTATATAAGTTTGTCAGCACTCGAATCGCAGGTATGATTAGCGATCAAGGGAAACTTTATGGAAATTGTATATAAATGTGTCAGCACCCGAGTCGCAGGTATGATTTGCGAGCGGGGGAAGCTTTACGTCTATTCAGTGGCTAGATATTTCCTTATGACTCCGCCCGCTTGTCTTACCCTTGTGTGCGCTTGGCTATTTGGTACTTCTTCCATTGATATTGACTGGACAGATATTTGGGGGAAAAAGGAAAGTGTACATTGTTGCTTATTTTCAGTAGTTTCCTGGATTTCTGTATTGATAGGTATTTGCTGCCTACTGTCTCACATGTCTACTGCATTTCATTATATCCTGTTTTGTATTATTACTGTTGGACTTTAGTGAGTGTCATGTCAACCTATCGCCACTACCTCTTCGAGGTTAGGAGGGATACTTACTGGGTACATATATATTTATGTACTCATGCTGCACTTCTGTACTTAATTGTACAGGTTCTGAGGCTGGTGTTTCTGGTTATCCGACCGGAGCTTGACATACATTCTGGACCTGACTCCATAGTGAGTTTCCTCCCTTGTTTATTCTCAGCAGTGCTATGGAGTTATCTTTTGTTTATTTCTGTCTACTTCTCTCAGACAGCAGTACAACTTGTATCCTCTTTTGTATATTATACTAGTTCGCCTGTTGACTTGTGACACTAGTTTCTGGCATGCACACAGTAGACCCTTTATTTTGGGACTGTATATATATATATATATTGGATCATGATCATTGTGGCTGTATTTACTTAAGTTGGTTAATGTCTTCGCTTTTATTTAAATGATCTAAGTTTAAAACTTTGGGAATATGTGGGATTGGTATGTTAGATAAGGATAATCTCAGTAGTAAACAATTGTTGGCTTGCCTGACTCCGGTGTTGCGCGCCATCACGACCTGTGTTGGATTTTGGGTCGTGACACGGCTATGGCACCGCATGTGTGAAGGATGGATGGTCTGGCTGGGGAGCGCAGGTGCGATGGAATTTTCGCACCTGCGAAGACGCAGATGCGGACAGTGGCCGCATATGCAATTTTTGGGCTGGAGTTGAGGCAGCCGCAGGTGCGGGAGATTGGTTGCACCTGCAGGAGCGCATGTGGGTGGTAGGATCGTAGGTGCGGAATTGAGGCTGGGCAGAATGTTTTTAAACCGTGAATTGTTGGCCATTTCTTCATTTCTTCTTTGGCTTATGCGATCTTGGAAGGCTTCAAAGAGAGGATTTCTTCATGAAATGTCAAGGTAAGTAACTCTTTCATGCTTCTAAGTTATATATAAGACTATATTCATGAATTAGACATGCAAATAGGTAGAAAATTGGGATTTTGGAGGAAAGACCTAAAAATTTGTATTTTGAATTTCTACCACGAATTGTGTAACGACCCAACCAGTCGTTTTGTGTTATCGGACCCCGATCCCCTAAATGAAACTTCGCGTAGCGGCTTATTGTGATTTATGAACTGCGGGGGCGGGTGGTTCGATATTCAGAAGTGTTTAGAGCAATATTGGAACACTTGGTTCCTTCAGGTTGGCCTTTAAGGCCAAGTTTGACTTCAGTCAGCATTTTGGGTAAACGGCCTCGGAATCGAGTTTCGACGATTCTGGTAGCTTCGTATGATGATTCCGCACCTGGGCGTATATTTGAAATGGGTTTCTGATGACCCGGGAGCGTTTCGGCACCCAATATTGAAGTAAGAAATTCCTTAAGTTCCTATTGTGTTTTGGAATGTGTGTTTGTGTTACCGAGGTCCAAACGGAATTCCGAGACCAGGAATAGTTCTGTTATGTCATTTATGACTTTCCTACAAAATTTGGTGTCATTTCGAGTAGTATAGATCAGTTCGGCACGTTGTTAGCGAAGTTAAGAAAACTTAAAGTTCCTAAGTTTGGTTCTAGAGGTTTTGAGGTGTGATTTTGAATTTTAGCGTTGTTTTGGGTGTTCGGAAGGCTCGAGCGAGTTCGTATTATAATTTGGAACCTGGTTGTATATTTTAACGGAGGCTCGGGTGGGCCCAGGTGCCTTCTGGACACCACATGAGGCCCACAACTAGCTGAAATAGCTGCTGGTGCACCTGTTCTGGTGTTGACCGCTCATGCGGTCCCAACCTCACAGGTGCGACCCCCAGCGGGCAGCCCATTTCTCGCAGGTGCGGAAAAAGCTCTGCAGGAGCGGAGATGCAGGTGCGGTCTCCTCTCTGCAGGTGCGAGCCCATGCCTCCTCGTCCATTTCCGCAGGTGCGAGACCGCAGGTGCGGTCCTTGAGCCGCAGGTGCGGAACCACTGTCAGGCAGTGTGTTTGTTAAATACGGGATTCTTCATTGTTTTCTTCACTCTTTCCTCCATTAAACACTTTAAAAGCTTGGGAAAAAGGGCTCAACGACCCAACCCCTAAAAGGTAAGTAAATTTCATCTCAAGACTTGTTAATGCATTAATTCCTAGTTGAATTTAATTACCTAACTAGTGAAAAATTAAGGAATTGGGTAGTAACCTAGGGCTTTCGATAATTTGAGAATTTACCCGTGAATTAGCTATGAAATCAAGTAAAAAACTTATATTAATGATCATTAGGCTAAGGGTGAATGTTTCCTTCGAGGATTTTTGGAATCCGAGCATGCGGGCTCGGGGTTGGATTTTGGGATTTCTTCAAGAATGGTGAATTTTACTAAATGATAGGATAATTCCATGATTTGAATATGAATTGATATATTTGTATAACACTTGGATATTATCGAGTCTGTGGGGGTCGAGTTCAGAGTTTCGGGCGCATTCTTGACCCGGGGAGTAGGTGCGACGCGAGGTGAGTCTCCTTTCTAACCTTGTAAGGGGGAACTGTCCCCCTAGGTGATTTAAATGCTATATGTGATAAAATTGGGGGCTACGTACGTACAAAGTGACAAGAGTCCGTACGTAGCGGCTACTACTATTATGTCCGGGTAGTTAGGCCCACATCATGCCTTGTGTTTTACTTGATATGAACTATATACCTAATAATTAAATGTTACATGCGGATTATTTCCCTGAAATTATGGAATTTGAGAAAAACTTGTAAGGAATTGTTCACTGAAAATTATTTTTTTTTAAAGGAATAATGTGTGTGCATGTTACCGCTTCGCAGTTTACATTCCGCGAGCGGAATGTGACTTCCCCCACTCGTATGGGAACGGGCCGTACGCCACAGCGGATTGAGAGATGCACTTTTGTTCAGGCCGTTCGATCCTCGGCAGTGCATAGAGAGGATTGAGAGATGCACTTTTTTAACGGGTCGTTCGATCCTCGGCAGTGCATAGTGTGAGTACTTTATGGAAAGGTGAACTTATGGCTCGGGCCGTTCGACCCTCGGCATTTCACGGACATGACTATCTTATGAATCTGGTCGGTTGTCCTTACCCTGAATGCGCATGATTTATTTATTACTAAATTCATGGATATTGATTTGACAGATATTTTGGGGGAAACTGAAGTAGTAATTATTTTATTCATTTCCAGTACTTCCTTGGATTTCAGTTCCTTATATATATTTTTTGCTTCACTGCCTTTACATGCCTACCGTTTCTATCACATTCTATTAAATTATATTGTTGGACCTTAGTGAGTGTCATGTCGACCTCTCGTCACTACCCATTCGAGGTTAGGCGGGATACTCACTAGGTACATATATATTTATGTACTCATGCTACGTTTTTGTACTTAATTGTACAGGTTCTGAGGCTGGTGCATCTGGTTGTCAGACCGGAGTTTGACTTGATATTAGACGGACCTGACTTCACGGTGAGCTTCTTTTCTCATGGTGATCTCCGGCAGCACCATGGGATTTTGTTTTGCTTATTTCCCGTCTATTTATTTCAGACAGTGGGACTGTATATTATATCATTTGTATATTTTGTTAGTATCCCCGTAGGATTTACGACACTAGTTCCCGGCACACACATGGTAGTTGATATGGATTTCAGGTTTGTATATATATTGGCTCATGACTCTTCATGACTGCTTTTGATTAAAAACTAGCTAATTATGGTTGTCGAATTTTGTTTTAAGTTTTAAAAACTGAGTATATGTTGAAATGTTTAATATATAAGAAAGAATCCTTAGTAAATTAAGAGTTGGCTTGCCCGAACCCGCTTTTGGGCGCCATCACGGACTAAGTTAGGATTTTGGGTCGTGACAACATGGTATCAGAGCACTAGGTTCACGTAAGTCTCACGAGTCAGGGGAAAACCCAGTAGAGTCTTGCGGATCGGTACAGAGACACCTTTACTTATCTTCAGGAGGTTATAGGGTGTTAGGAAACCTTTCTTTGTTCTTATTCTATCGTGCAGTCGATGATTTACTAAATTCATTCTTCTATTCTCTCACAAATGGTGAGGACGCGTGCATCTGATGTTCCAGACCTGGGAAGGGCCGCTACCCCCGCTGTCCGAGGCCGCAGTAGAGGCCACGGGAGGGCATCGGCCCGCGGTAGGGGACGAAGGCGTCCCAGATCTATTCCGGTTCCGCCACCAGATGACCCTATTATAGAGGAGAAGGGCGAGGTGCCTCCAGAAGATCCTGCACCAGTAGACTTCATAACGGCGCCAGGCTTCCAGGCAGTCATGGGCCGTATGATGAGATTTATGGACACTATGTCCCAGGCTGGTTTATTTCCAGCAGATCCTGCCACTTCTCAGGCGGGAGGGAGAGTCCAGACCCCTACTTCCTAGGTTGCAGACCAGACAATAGTGTTACATCATACCCCGGGTACACTGACCGTGGGTGGGGTCCAGCATGTTGCAGCAGCACCTGAGCCCAGACCAGCTTCGAACGGTGATCCACAGAAGTTATTTGATAGATGGACCCGACTGCACCCTCCAGTCTTTGGGGGGAGAGCGAGGCGAGGATGCCCAGGATTTTGTGGATAGGTGCAGGGACAAACAACACAACATGAGGATACTAGAGTCCCATGGAGTGGATTTCACTACCTTTCAGTTGGAGGGCAGAGCTCGTAGGTGGTGGAAGTCCTATATTCTCAGCAGGCCAGTAGGTTCCCCTCCTCTAACTTCGGAGCAGTTCACGCAGATGTTTCCGGATAGATATATTCCACCCTCTGAGAGGGAATAGTTGTGGTATTAGTTTGAGCAGCTGGAGTAGGGAAAGATTATGAGGCCAGATTTTTAGAGTTGTCTCGTCATGAACTCATGATACTACCTATTGATGCAGAGAGGGTGCGGAGATTTGTGGCTGGGTTGCATCCAGGTATTAGTGCCACCATGGCCCGAGAGGTGGAGATTGGTACTCTTTATCAGCTCGTGGTAGAGATTTCTCGCAGGATCGAGGGGTATCGGTCGATGAGCAGGGAGAAGGGGCAGCAGGACAAGAGGGATATATTCTCTGGAGATTTCAGGGGTGCCCCAGCTAGGGGTAGAGGTCAGTTTAGCAGCGGTCAGCTCAACATACCTTTATATACAGTACCTCCACTACCTCCTCAAGGTGTTCCAGCGAGGCCTCATTTCAGCGCCATGCCAGAGCGTTCCTACCGTCCTCCATCCATTCATAGTTCACCCAGTGGTTATCCCAGTCACCCGAGATCCTCCGACTCTTACTTCAGTGCTACGCTAGAGGGCTCTCATCGCCCTCCGGCCATTCAGGGTTCTTCTTCGGGGCAGCAGACTAGGGTACATGGGATTTGTTACGAGTGTGGAGAGCTAGGTCATATGAGGAGGCAGTGTCCCAGGTTTCGGGGTAAGGCCGTACAGTAGGGTTATCAGCCGATGGGTCCGACACCAGCAGTCCGGCCACCTAGAGGTGGAGGACAGGTCGGCAGGGGCCGTCCTAGAGGTGGAGGCCAGTCAGGGGGAGGTCGGGCAGCTCTTGTTCACTCTGGTGGAGCCTAGTATTTCGGTACTCCAGCCAGATTCTATGCTATTCCGGCCAGATCAGATGCAGTAGCCTCAGACGCGGTGATCACAGGTATTATTATAGTATGTGGTAGAGAGGCATCAGTGTTATTTGATACAGGATCCACTTATTCCTATGTTTCAGTCTTATTTGCTCATTTTCTGGATGTCCCTCGTGAGTCCTTGGGTTCTCCTATTTATGTATCCACTCCCGTGGGCGATTCTGTGGTTGTAGACCAGATTTTTTTGTGTAATGTGATATCATTTTGTGTGTTCGAGACTCGAGTGAATCTCTTATTGCTCGACATGGTTGATTTCGAGATTATTTTAGGCATGGATTGGCTATCTCCTTATCATGCCATGCTAGATTACCATGCCAAGCCAGTTACTTTAGCCATGCCCGAGTCGCCTAGGCTGGAGTAGAGGGGTTCCTCAGTTAGTGCAGCCAGCCGGGTTGTTTCATTCCTGAAGGCTGGACATATGGTCGAGAAGGGTTGTCTGGACTATCTTGCTTATGTGCGGGACACCACCGCCGAGTCTCCGACGATTGATTCAGTGCCATTGGGTCGAGAGTTTGATGATATATTTCCTTCGGACCTTCTGGGCATGCCTCCGGATCGTGATATTGATTTCTGCATTGATTTAGCTCTAGGCACCCAGCCTATTTCTATTCCTCCGTACCGTATGGATCCGAAGGAGTTGAAGGAGCAGCTTGAGTACTTGTTGGCTAAGGGGTTTATCAGACATAGTGTATCGTTGTGCGGTGTTCCAGTTCTATTCGTGAAGAAGAAAGATGGTTCCATGCGGATATGTATTGGTTACCGCCAGTTGAACAAGGTTACCATTAATAACAAGTATCCTTTGCCGCGCATCAATGATTTGTTTGACCAGTTGCAGGGTGCTCGTGTGTTTGTAAGATTGATTTGAGATCGGGGTATCATCAGTTGAAGATTCGGGCCTCAGATGTTCCGAAGACTGCTTTTCGTACGAGATATGGCCATTATGAGTTCCTGGTGATGCTCTTTGGCTTGACTAATTCCCCAGCAGCATTCATGGACTTGATGAATAGGGTGTTCCGGTCGTATATTGATTCCTTTGTCATTGTCTTCATATATGACATCTTGATTTACTCATGTAGCCTGGGGGAGCACGAGCAGCATTTGAGGGTTGTGCTCCAGACTTTGCGAGAATAGAAGCTATATGCTAAGTTCTCCAAGTGTGAGTTCTGGTTGGATTCCGTGGAATTCTTAGGGCATGTGGTATCCGGAGAGGGTATCAAGGTTGATCCTCAGAAGATCGAGGCAGTTCAGAGTTGGTCGCGTCCTACTTCAGCTACAGAGATTAGGAGCTTTTTGGGTCTATCAGGCTATTACCGCCGATTTGTGGAGGGGTTCTCCTCTATTGCATCTCCATTGACCAGATTGACTCAGAAGAATGCCCCATTCCGATGGTCTGACGAGTGTGAGGCGAGCTTTCAGAAGCTCAAGACAACATTGACCGCAACACTAGTTCTAGTATTGCCTTCAGTTTCTGGGATGTATACAGTATATTGCGATGCTTCGCGTGTTGGCTTGGGGTGTGTATTGATGCAGGAAGGGAGAGTTATTGCTTATGCTTCGTGCCAACTAAAGGTTCTTGAGAAGAATTATCCTGTGCACAATTTGGAGTTGGCGGAGATTGTTCATGCTCTTAAGATTTGGAGGCACTACTTGTACAGAGTGTCTTGTGAGGTTTATACAGACCACCGTAGCTTGCAGCACTTGTTCAAGCAGAGGGATCCTAATTTGAGACAGCGTAGGTGGCTTGATTTGTTGAAGGATTATGATATCACCATTCTTTATCATTCGGGCAAGGCAAATGTGGTAGCAGATGCTTTGAGCAGGAAAGCGGAGAGTATGGGTAGCTTGGCTTATATTGCAGCAGAGGAGAGACCTCTAGCCTTGGACATTCAGTCCCTGGCCAATTGCCTGGAGAGATTAGACCTTTCAGAGCCTCGCCGAGTTTTAGCACATGTGGTTGCTCAGTCTTCATTATTGGGAGAGATTAAGGCCCGGCAGTTCTATGATTTGTGCTTAGCAGACCTTCGGGAGGCAGTGGTTCAGGGTACGGCCAAGGAGGTTACTATTGGCGATGATGGTGTTCTAAGAATTCAGGGCCGCTTATGTGTTCCTAATGTTGATGGCATGAGGGAGAGGATTATAGAGGAGGCACACAGTTCTCGGTATTCTGTTCATCCTGGTGCTACGAAGATGTATCATGATTTGAAGCAGCATTACTGGTGGAGGCGGTTGAAGAGGGACATCATGGAGTATGTGACTAGGTGTCTTAATTGCCAGCAGGTGAAGTATGAGCACCAGAGGCCAGGAGGCCTACTTCAGTAGATGCCTATGCCTGAGTGGAAATGGGAGCGCATCACTATGGACTTCGTGGTTGGGTTTCCTTGGACTTTGCGGAAGGTTGACGCATTTTGGGTCATCATAGATATATTGACCAAATCGGTGCATTTCATTCCAGTAGCTACTACTTATACTTCTGAGAGGTTGGCACAGATCTACATTTGGGAGATAGTCCGGTTTCATGGTGTGCCGGTGTCCATTATATCAGATCGAGGTCCTCAGTTCACCTCGAACTTCTGGAGAGCATTGCACAGTGAGAGGGTACCAAGATATACCTTAGCACAACATTTCACCCTCAGACTGATAGTCAGTCGGAGCGTACAGTTCATATATTTGAGGACATGCTCAGGGCATGTGTGATTGACTTCGGAGGTCAATTGGACCAGTTCTTGCCTTTGGACGAGTTTTATTGCCATAATAGTTATTAGTCCAGCATTGAGATGGCACCATTTGAGTCTTTGTATGGTCGGCGATGTCGTTCCCCTATCGGGTGGTTTGAGCCTGGTGAGGCTAGGTTATATGGCACCGACCTGGTGAGGGATGCTTTGGAGAGGGTGAAGTTGATCCATGAGAGGCTCCGCACAGCACAGTCCAGACAGAAGAGTTACGTGGATCTGAGGGCGCATGATGTATCATTTATGGAGGGAGACAATGTTCTCTTGAAGGTCTTGCCGATGAAGGCTATTATGAGGTTTGGGAAGAAGGGAAAGCTGAGCCCGAGGTTTATAGGTCCCTTCGAATTGTTGAGGCGAGTTGGGGAGGTTGCTTATGAGGTAGCCTTACCTCCCAGTTTAGCAGGAGTTCATCCATTTTTTCATGTATCCATGCTCCGGAGGTACCACACCGGCTTCTCTCACGTGGTTGATTTCAGCACTATTCAGTTGGATGAGAAGTTGGGCTACGAGGAGGATCCAGTTGCTGTTATTGATAGACATGATTGCCAATTGAGGTCCAAAAGAGTTTGTGCAGTGAAGGTCCAGTGGAGGGGCCAACCAGTCGAGGAAGCGACCTGGGAGTCTGAGGAGGACATGTGGAGCAGATATTCACACTTATTCAGTACTTCAGGTATGATTCTAAACCCGTTCGAGGATGAACATTTGTTTAAGAGGTGGAGAATGTAACAACCTGACCGGTCGTTTTGTGTTATCAAACCCCGTTCCCCTAAATGAAACTTCTCATAGCGGGTTATTGTGAGTTATGACTTGCGGGGGCGGGTGGTCCTGGATTCAGAAGTTTTTAGAGCAATATTGTAATACTTGGTTCCTTCAGGTTGACCTTTAAGGCCAAGTTTGACTTCGGCCAACATTTTGGGTAAACGACTTCAGAATCAAGTTTCGACGATTTCGGTAGCTTTGTATGATGATTTCAGACCTGTGCATATGTTCGGAATGGGTTTCTGATGACCCGGGAGCGTTTCGGCACCCCAATATTGAAATAAGAAGTTCCTTAAGTTCCTATTGTGGTTTGGGACGTGTTTTTGTGTTATCGAGGTCCGAACGGAATTTCGAGACTGGGAATAGTTCCGTTATGTCATTTATGCCTTGACTGCAAAATTTGGTGTCATTCCGAGTAGTATAGGTCGGTTCGGCGCGTTGTTAGCGAAGTCAAGAAAACTTAAAGTTCCTAAGTTTGGTTCTAGGGGTTTTGAGGTGTGATTTTGAGTGTTAGTGTTGTTTTGGATGTTCCGAAGGCTCGAGAGAGTCCGTATTATGATTTGGAACTTTTTGGTATATTTGGAGGGGGGCTCGGGTGGGCCCAGGTGCCTTCCGGACACCACACGAGGTCAAAAACCAGCTAAAATAGCTGCTGGTGCACCTGTTCTGGTGTTGACCGCAGGTGCAGTTGCCCAGTCGCAGGTGCGGGACCACTCCTGCGGTCCTAGCCTCGACAGTGCGACCCCCAGCGGGCAGCCCATTTCTCGCAGGAGCGGAGATGCAGGTGGGGTCTCCTCTCCGTGGGTGTCGAGTTCGGAGTTTCGGGCGCATTCTTGACCCGGGGAGTAGGTGCGACGCGAGGTGAGTCTCCTTTCTAACCTTGTAAGGGAGAATTGTCTCCCTAGGTGATTTAAATGCTATACGTGATAATTGTGGGGGCTACGTACGTATAAAGTGACGAGAGCCCGTACGTAGCGGCTACTACTATTATGTTCGGGTATTTAGGCCCACATCATGCCTTGTGTTTTACTTGATATGAACTATATGCCTAATAAATTAAATGTTACATGCGGATTATTTCCCTGAAGTTATAGAATTTGAGAAAAACTTGTAAGGAATTATTCACTGAAAAGTATTTTTTTAAAAAGGAATAATGTGTGTGCATGTGACCGCTTCGCAATTTATATTCCGCGAGCGGAGTGTGACTTCCCCCACTCTTATGGGAACGGGCCGTATGCCACGGTGGTTTGAGAGATGCACTTTTGGTTCGGGCCGTTCGATCCTCGGCAGTGCATATACGTGAGTACTTTATGGAAAGGTGCACTTATGGTTCGGGCCATTCGACCCTCGGCAGTGCACGGACATGACTATCGTATGACTCCGGCTGGTTATCCTTACCCTACATGCGCATGATTTATTTGTTACTAGATTCATGGATATTGATTTGACAGATATTTGGGGGGAAAGTGAATTAGTAATTGTTTTATTCATTCCCTGTACTTCCTTGGATTTCAGTGCCTTGCATATATTTGTTGCTTCACTACCTTTACATGCCTACTGTTTCTATCATATTCTGTTAAATTATATTGTTGGACCTTAGTGAGTGTCATGTCGACCTCTCGTCACTACCTCTTCGAGGTTAGGCGGGATACTCACTGGGTACATATATATTTACGTACTCATGCTACGCTTCTGTACTTAATTGTACAGGTTCTGAGGCTGGTGCATCTGGTTGTCGGACCGGAGTTTGACTTGATATTAGACGGACCTGACTTCACGGTGAGCTGCTTTTCTCCTGGCGATCTCCGGTAGCACCATGGGGTTTTCTTTTGCTTATTTCCCGCCTATTTCTTTCGGACAGTGGGACTGTATGTTATATATTTTGTATATTCTATTAGTATGCCCGTAGTACTTGTTACACAAGTTCCTGGCACACATGTGATAGTTGTATGGATTTCGGGTTTGTATACATATTGGCTCACGCCTCTTCGTGATTTCTTTTGATTAAAAACTGGCTAATTATCCTTGTCGAATCATGTTTTAAGTTTTGAACCGTCAGTATATGTTGAAATGTTTAATCTAATAAGAAAGAATCCTTAGTAAATTCAGAGTTGGCTTGCGTGACCCCGTTGTTGGGCGCCATCACGGCCTAAGTTATGATTTTGGGTCGTGAAAAATTAAGCATGAATATTTGAGTAAATTGTATATTTGAGTTAGTAAGGCTATGTGTATAATACATCTTCGAGAAATTTCAGATTCCAGGCACGTGGGCCCGAGGGCATGATGGTCATTTCACTAAGCGGGGTTGGGAAATTATATAACTTGGAATTATTGCAAATATTAGAGTATATTTTCATTGGGTTGTCGTTGTCAGGATAGTTTTGGGGTGTTGTGCATCCGTTTGGAGGCATCGCAAAGGCTTGGAGGCCGGTTATGGAATCTCGGAGCGAGGTAAGTATCCTTTCTAACTTTTTGAGGGGGAATTATCCCCCTAGGTGAATTAATTGAGTACATGCTATTATCTTCGGGGGCTACGTACCCACGAGGTGACGGGAGTCCGTGCGTAGCTACTATTATGCCATGTCCGGGTAGTCTAAGACCCACTAGCATGCCTTATGTGTTGTACCTGTAATCCTGCCTGTAATATTAAACTACTAATGTAATCAAAATCGTAATTGAATATCTAAAGAAGTCTATAGTCTATTTTCCTAATCATCTAGAAAGAGAATTGATTCCTCTGTGGATAATTGTGTACCTGGTAGTGTTGTATTATGTAATATCATTAGACTTGAAAAATGAGTTTCAAAACAAAGATTTAAAAACTATATTTCATGTTCCTTTAAGAAGGATTTTTACCACTTTCCTGAGAAAAACTGATTCTTGATAAAAATAAGGATTTATTATGTGGATATGTGTACATATGAGCACCTGAGTCGCAGGTATGATTCGCGAGCAGGTTAGCCTTATTATTTGTATGTATTACCGCGTCTCATGATCGATTCGCGAGCGGGGCAAATAGATGCATCTATGGTTCGAGCCGTTCGACCCTCGACAGTGCACAATTTATTATTGTTGGTCCGCGCCGTTCGACCCTCGGCGTTTCTTGCGCGTGATATTTACTGCGTAGTTGCTATGATTTGTTCCAGATTACTGGCCTGGAATTTTAAGTTGTCAACTGAAATGACAGAGATTTAAAGTTATTAAAGATTTTTGGAAGAAGTTGTTCCTTCCCGTTGATTAAATTTTTATTTGACTAAATCACCCATGTTGATTAATTGTTGTTAATATGACGAAGGATTAAAGCGTTAAATGTGGAAAGAGTTGATAATAATTATTCCTGATTTTAATAAATTTCCTAGGATATACATGCTTAGTGTCACATTTTAATATTCTAAATTGACTTTTAGCAAGTGTCTAATTTGACCTCCCGTCACTACCTCTCTGAGGTTAGGCGTGCGACTTACTGAGTACACGTTGTTTTTGTACTCATGCTACACTTGTTGTGCATTTTATTGCACAGGTACTTTCATAGCAATGTGGAGGATTTCGGAGACTTAGGCGAGTTGCATCATCCGGAGGTGATCCACAGCTCACAGAGTCTCTCTCGTACTATAATTAATTTCCTTGTCCAATCTGTATTTCGGACAGGCCTTGTGATGATTGTATAAATTCTTAGAAATTTCTCATGTACTTGTGACACCGGGTTCTGGGATGTGTTGGGATATATTTGTTAAAGTGTAATATTCAAACTATTGTTTTACTTGATAGATTTTATTTAGCTAATATGTAATAAAGTGAAAGAAAATGATTTTTCATAAATGTTAAACAGGAATTTATTTCGACTAATTAATGATTGACTTGCCTGACAATGGTGTCCGGCACCATCACGACCTTAGGGATTTTTGGGTCGTGAGAACATGGTATCAGAGCGCTAGGTTACCTTAGGTCTCACGAGTCATGAGAAAGTCTAGTAGAATCTTGCGTAACGGTACAGAGGCGTCTGTACTTATCTTCGAGAGGCTACATGACTGTTAGGGGTACTTACCTTCTTGATTCCTCATCATGCGATTTGATTCACTTAAGGCTTATGCCTATGTTTATTCTTACTCAATCTTACGCGTCGCAAAGCGCTTGCTATGAATCAGGAATTTGAGGAATTGCAATTAGTGCTACGGATGTAATTCGAGATGTTTCCATGTATAATTGGTTGGGGCTGTTGTTATGGCCCTGTAATAGAATAATATGTTGTTTCAGCTCAGTAGCGGTGTTTCTGAGAGGCTTAAGGCTATGCTCAGGTAGTGATGATGCTTGCGATTGGTTGTCGCGCGATGTCGATATGATGATGGATGTTTGCCCGTATGTTGGGGGTGATGAATGGTTTGAAGGGAGGTCTTCTCAGAGTGTGATTTCGAGATTTCGGTATCTTAGTTCCGACAGAGGAAAGGCATTTGGGTTATGAATAGCCCGGTTGGGGTCAATAAAGTAGTAAGGCTTGGTGTCTTCAAGTGAGGTGAGATATGCACCTGTGACGTGAAGTCATCGTCATTGATCGAATAGAATGTGTTAAGGTTGTCGGTGCTATGGTTTCTTTGGTTTCGTGGGGTCAGAGTATTGAGAAGAAGTATTGAAGAATGCGGTTGGCAGAGATTGATCCTGAAGTGAGGCTAGGCGGTGGTTCCGTATCTAGGAGGCCAGGTGTAAGAAGAGGAAGTCGAGCAGTCGCAAAGTGGGGGAGCGGCAGCATAGCTTGGAATTTGAAGATATTGTCACGCAATTAATTAATGTCCATGAGGAGCGTACGGACTAGTAAAGTTGGTAAATGAAGCAGGGCGTAAGATGGGGTACTGAAGTCACAGAGAGCGGGCATTTTGGCATCGTTGGAAGGTATCCGTGGGTGATTTCCACATGTGGGTCATATCCTGTGAATAGGGTAGCGGTAGAATGGTTGGCAGGTCTCGGTGAGGGGTTCTAGTGGCTATTCGGTAAGAGGCGTAATGTGTGAATGATGCTAGAAAATTTGAGTACTTAGGGAGTGCTATCAAGAGAATTCAGAAGAATTTGGACGGATTTGTTGAGTGAGATCGTGTTATCAAAGGAGAAAGGATCTCGACAGGGTCTAGAGTGGTGCAAGGTGTAGCTTCAGGCTAAGTGGGGGAGTCCCACCATCTGCAGTTGGGTTGCAGGATTGTGTTATCATAGGGTTGCGGATTGTTGTCGTGTTGGCAAGTTATTTCAGCTAAGGGAAGGGAGTAAAATGGTGATTGTGCGTGGGATTTGATGAATGTGTGCAAAAGTTTGCCCTGTCAGGCCAGGGTTAGGCTTTGGAAGATTCAAAATTTTGCTTAAGGCATAGGGGAATTGTCGGGGTAGTGACTCAGTCACGTGTTTCCAGGGAAAGGGTGTTCAGGTGCTAGAAGAGCCTTGGAGTTGATTGTATTCGGGGCCAGTCAGAGTGGGTGACTCTCAATAGCGGTCCTAGTGAATTCAAAAGTTAAGAGTGCGGCGTTTAAGGGTTTCAAGAAGCAGTATGATCGAGAATCAAGCTTTTGAAGAGTAATTTCTGAGAAAAAAGAAGATGGCTGGAATGTTCTATGATATGATTCAGCGTGCAGGATAGTATTGGAGGAGTGAGAGAAGTAAACTTCGAATTGTAGAAAGATTATCATGAGGGAATGAGATGACTTGCGGGATTTAGGCGGCATAGTCTCGTGAATCAAGGTCACTCGGGATGAGTGAGGGTTGAGTTGGCTATGAGTTGAAGGAAGTTTCTATTATTCTTGAAGTAATTAAAGATGATTAAAAGAAAATAGATTGATTAGCCATGGTTGAAATGGAACATTTACGGCAGTGATCAGTTCCTTCGGTGTGATTAAGTTATGCATGTTGTTTGTGTCGGTGTGTGCGGGGCTTGTCGGCTGTCGTGATGGATTTAATGTGGGATAATTTGAGTGCTATGGCTTGTTAGTGTCACACCTCCTTTTTCCACTACCCCCGGATTAATAAAGGGTAGAGAGGGAGTTTTTCCAATTAAAGTGAAATTATTCGGATTTGGGATTTATTTTAGTTTCAGAGTCGCCACCCGAATTTTTTATGGTGTTCCGGGACACCATTTATTTATTGAAATCCCAAACCGAGGAAATTTTGACTCTGTTTTGATTTGTCTGCGACCAGAAATCCGAGTAAGGAATTCTGTTAACCCGGGAGAAGGTGTTAGGCATTCCCGAATTCCGTGGTTCTAGCACGGTCTCTTAACTATTAATATTTTACCTAAATTATCTGATTATTTATATATTTTAAACCTATTGTGCTTTTTATCCTTCTTACTTTTTAGCCGCTTTTTAATATTTATGGAATTATTTTAATACAAGTCACGATGGTGTGCACTTGTTTGTTTTTGGACACATTGTAATCGCGCCACATGAAATGCACCTGCATTCCAACATGTGATTTTATTATTGTTTGGAGTTAGAGTCGGGGGCATGAGTTGCCACATCCG